>CM054813.1:25767146-26021037 GCA_028984105.1 Lavandula angustifolia
GACAACAGCACCGAATATATGACGAAGAATCAGGCAGTTATATTAGCTTAAGTATCTACTACTATATGTCACTTCTTCATACTACATAAAATCCATACTCAACTAGACTTCACCATCGAAGTAGCAGCTCTCTTGTTCTACCCTCTACTAGTCGCATTTATTTAGTCGGATCGCTCCTGCCGGCCACAGACACAATTTAGAGATGAGGCGAAAATGCCATATAGCTCATGTGAGAGATGTGTGGGGCACATACAGAGGGTGAACGTGAACGTGATCTGGATCTGCTCCTGCTGGGACTTGGAACTGGACTTTCACTTGCACGTCTGCCTCCAGCCGGCTTTGCAATTCCAGAGTTTAATAAAGATTATATGTCAGAAGTCTCGTAAAATCGAAAAAGAAAGAAAAAAAGAAACATATTTTGTGCTTACAGATGAAGTTGGTGTCTTGGACCTTGATCGGTATCTGCACAAATACACACAAAAGAATCAACTGTAGTGAGGTTAATTCAATTGCATCCAGTTTTCTTATACTGACAAGTGACAATCTTCATTCATATTCGTGAATAAGCTGAAGGATAATAGAATACCAAAAAAAAAACCTATATACTCGCTAGGAGACTGGAAAATACTCCCTCTTATAATCTGTATCAACATGCAAAATTCCATAAACAGTAAGTCTTTGACTAATATTTCAAGTTCGTTTGGTATTATGTGTCATAACTAGGACTTCTGTTACAAATTCCAAACAGTGTTACTAATGGATTTGGCCACACATAGCATACTAGAATGAAATTTACCATCTCAAATTGCTGCAGGTGCTCATTGACCACATGGCTTTGAGCATTGCATAGCATCACGTTCATAACATGCAATCCCCAGACCATGATGCAAATCCAAATCTAGAGAGAAAATAAACGGGATATCTCTTAATGATGCTACCATAACCTTGAAATTTCCCTTCAAACAGGCCCATCCTCCACGAATAACAGTATTGGAGCATGAATGGAAGTGATGCAAAGATATAAGGCATCCCAAACAAATTATCCAAACTACAAAACAACTTGAAAGAAACTGAGAAGAAACCCATATTGTTGGCTTATCACTACGATAGCCACTATAACATTGTTTTCTTAGCACCTTTTCATGCCAATTGAACACAGTACTGGTGATGCTAAAATCCCTCATTCTAGAAAGAAACCCTAAAAAAAAACACAAAAATTCTGTATGAGTTAGGTATGGGTCATTCACTGCCTTATTTACTCCCTATAAACTTTTGAAGTGTAATATCTCGAATCCTACTAGATTTCCTCTTTCTTAGTTGAGTCAAAATCGAGAAAATGAAACTGGAATGTCGATATGGCATCTAAATAATAATATTCATGCAAAATATAAGATTTGCTTCGTAAGAACCAATTCTGTGGAGTAAATCAAGCAAAAGTAACATCAGAGTGATCAGCGGCAAAATAAAACATACCTAGATGCTGATGGAGGTGGGGACACAGATCTCGAAACTGATACAGAAGACCTAGAAGGGGACCTATATAAGGCACGGCGAGGATATTTGGCTCTGGGAGAAACACTGCAGAGCACGGGCAGTATTACGTTTGAAAATGAAATGGATATTCATCATTCTAAACTGACCATACTATACCTTCTACTCCTGTCACTGTAGCTGTGGGCAGGACTTCTGCTTCTCGAGTAAACGCTTCTACTAGGGCTCCTTGAATAACTTCGTCTACCATCATACTCCTCCACCTAGAATTACTTACCGTTACAATGCCTTAGTAACCATGAAGATAAATCGTTTTGAATCTCTACTCAAATTTCATCATACCCTTAAATAAGATCGAGAAAACTGGTTCTTGAAAAGAGAATCATCGAGCTTTCTGATCTGCACATAGATATAGAAAACAGAGAGAAACATAAGTACAATAGAGAAAACTAATAAAACAACAAAGTTTCCAAGAGAGAGAGAGAGAGAGAGAGAGAGAGAGAGAGAGAGAGCTCAAAGTTCACTAACATAACAGTTGCAGCTAATAAGTTACAGCTAACTAGCTTGTAAAACAATCAAGATAAACTTACTGCATATTTCATGTCATCATAACTTGTGTAGTCAACAATCCCTCGCATGCCTGAAACAAAGAAATTCCAACAATCAGCATACAGCAACACCTTCTCTGATTAAGAGTTACAGCACAGCGAAGGATACTGATTGGGCTAACTACATGTGGGTGTACATATACTAAGTCTAGAAATCTTTGAAAACTGTAACCACTACAAGTGCAATATGCTCCTAAAACCAAGGGACTTTTCAGAACTTTTAAAGCAACTCTCTTTTTATAATCCCTTTTTCTTACTGGGAGTGGATGGCACAAAAGACTCACCTACTGGATTCCACAAACTTCATGACAGATAGTATGTAGTTGCACACATCTTTCTACCTCCAATCAAAAGCTTTTTGAATGAATACTAATATGCTTACCATCACGGTCACGATAAACTTCAGAAAAGCATACATCCCCAGCTTGGCGCATGTGATCCTGCAACAACGGTTGAACTACTATCAACGAAAAGGCCAAAAACTTGGAAAGAGAAACTAAAACAAGAAACTATCTCTTTCCATTATTCCTCTTCCTCATTGAAACTTTGAGATGAAAACGCAAGTTCACCTTCAAGTCTTGCCATGAAGCAGAATAAGGGAGTCCAGTCACCAAGACTGCAAGAATTAAATATCAGAATATCATCAATAAGTTTCAGTGACATAGATCACACAAAATTCGGTAACAAAGTGATTTAACACTCATGCAAACACACCCCTGTAGTCGGAATGCCTTGAAAGTCCACCACGACTACTTCCGTTGCTGTAACCACTGGCACGATCATATGATGATGATCCTCTCCCGCCATGGGCAAGTTCAACCTATACGAAGGCACAAATGCCAATAACATAATGGTCAACTGACTTACAATATAAACAATATACATCATACAACATACCCGTAATCGGTGGCCATCAAAATTGTAGCCATCCCGGCCATGGATGGCATCATCAGCATCACGTGGATCTTCAAACTGAAAAACAGTAGTGGGAAAAATTCTGTTAATACATTTGAAGTGCAAACTGAATTTTAATAAAATTAATCTCTCAAGTCGGATGATGCCCATAGTGCAATGTGCCTACAGAATTGGAATTTATGTTCCATTATAAATGGTGCACTTAATTGAATCAAGTAAAACTCAGCTTCAAAGACTGCTTACCTCAACAAAAGCATAAACAGGCGGCCTTGAAGGGATTTTCAAGTCAACATCAACTATTGGTCCATACTGCCATGACATAACAGTGAGACCAACAATGAGAAAAGTATACAGTAAACTAACACTAACACTAACATGAAACCGATAAATAATGAAAATCTGCAATATCTTCTTTCTGAAGTCACCAAAAATGTTTCAAACATTTAGAGCTGCAAATTCCAACTTCAACCTCAATTGATTTGATAAAAAACACAACAAGACCCAAGTTGTTTCCAAGTTGATCTGGATTTAGCCAGCAGGAAATGAACTTGGAAACAATGAATTTATTTGAACTCTGAAAGTTCCCATGGTAATATTAAAAAAATGGATTTACCAGGAAATGTCTCTCCTTATCACACACACTATGAAAATGGCATAGCAAGACTAATGTAATAAAATTAGGAGAAAAAATGAAAAGAAGAAAAAGGAGCATATGCAAACACAGAATTGCTTCAATGCAGAAAAACACAATAACATGTTCCTGGATAGTTTTACAGGATTTGCAATGTGAACTATTAGCACAAAGTTACAGACCTTGTCGAATAAATCTTCAATTTCTCTCTCACGAACATCTCCAGGTAGATTACCCACATAGATAGTACTACTATACCGTCCTATTAACCAAAGCATTTTCAGGAGTAAGTATGGTCCAATCGATTAAACACAAATCAAAACTCTAAATTGCTTTATTCTGTAATGCATAACGGCTTAAGTTGCCAATTACTGCTAGTCAATACTTGATTCTCAAGAAACCAAATCCTTTTCTCCAAACAGTAAGTTCACTAGCTGTAATTGTAATTCCAAATATATAAGATTCGCACACAGTGGTTACCCTTGTAGTCAGCACGTCTTGAAGATCCATGACGACGACTTTCACCATAGGATGATGATCCCCTCTCTTCATATGCAGGTTCAACCTACATTAAGACATAAGATAAACATGCATGTCAAAACATCATTGTAAAAACCAAACTAGTAAAGCATACAACTCACCCTTAACCGATAACCATCAAAATCATAGCCATCTCGGCCATGAATAGCATCGTCAGCATCACGAGGGTCTTCAAACTAAGACACAAGAGAAATCAATAATATTTCAAGAACAGACAGAGCATCAAGAACATCAAACTATGTTAGTACCTAACTGTACGAACGAATTGAACCATGAGACCTCATAGTAATAAAATATATTGATAAAAGTCTCAAAAGGTTGCTCACCTCAACAAAAGCATAAGCAGGTGATCTTGAAGACGTTTTCAAATCAATTTCAACTATTCGCCCGTACTGTCATGAAAGAACCACAAGACAAGGAATGAGAACTCGGAGTATAAATAAGTTCATTTAAGTTGAGGACTTCAGGCTGATGAGATGCAATTCAGAAACATGCTTGCTTTCAGTATCACCAATATCTTCCTACCAATTAACGGTTGTTGAAGATGCTTCAACACTCAAACCATATGCACTTAAACAAACTAAAATACATACTTAATTTCACTATCACGCATATTATTACAATTTAACTATCAAATTAATGAAATGAAAATAGCAGACCTTATAAAATATGTCCTCAATTTCACTCTCACGGATGTCCCCGGGAAGATTACCCACATAAATTGTTCGACTAGAGCGGCCCATTTTCCTTCAAATGATCGCAAAATCTGCAGTAAAAATTAACATAGCACTCTCAGGGCGCAAGCAATTAAACGAATTCCACATAACGAAATAGGAAAACAAAATGCGAGCTTATTCGCTGTAACCTCAGATTATATCCCTCAAATTACAAATCATACGATATATCATCTATTCACGTGTCAAAACTCAGGTGAGAAATACAAAAAAACAGAGAAAAATAATCATTCGATGAAAAATAAATTATTTACCGTTCTTATAGTCGCAACAATCACGATTGTGATTAACTTACGCGAAATCAGAATTTCCAACAAAAAAGAAAGAGAGAACAAAACAAAAACGCAGCAAGTCCAGTTGAAGAGTTCTGATCACGCTGAATCTCCAATAATTAAGGCGAAATTAAACTCAGAAATTAATGTAAGAAAAAATTTGATGTAATTCTAAAATTGCATAAATACCAAAACAAAAAATTGAGAATACTTTAGATAAGAATAATAGGAAAAACAATTACCTATTTAGAGAGCAGGTACGTAGAAAGCTGGAATTGTAATTCGAGCCTTCGAGAGTATATGGCGTGGGGGCCGGAGGCGCTTCTTTTATACATGTGAATTAAAAATAATAAATTATTTTTTCGATTAATTTTGGGTAATACATTTTTTGATTCTTTTTAAAATAAAATATTTTCTATGGGACGATTAAAAAAAAAAAAAGACATTTATCAAATACAGTCGCGGCAGCTGGTAGTTCGTTAATTTTGGACGTGATGACGCCATTATTGACACCTGTCTGGTCATCGAGCTAATTGCATTTCAGTCCCTATATTTTTTAGATTTATCCTTTACAGCCACTCGATTCCTTGAAATTGTAGTTCTTTTTTATTAAACTTTCCCCGCTTTTGATTCGTTCCGTTTTGTTTTCAAAATTTCTCATTTTCATTCCTTTCTTATTTCTGACATTCAAGTTAACACCCACATATATATTCATACACTGTTAAGCAAGAGAATAGAAATGGAAAACGTAACTGATTTCATTCATTTGAAGTGCTTATATACAGCAGGGGGATAATGAGATTGATAACTAACTACACGTGTGCATAGCACTTGCACTACACATGTATGTAAATACATATCTAATATTCCCTTAACTAAGGTTTTCCCGGCGTATGTAAGGAGAGGAAAGTTTTGCATGAGATAGGAGAACCGAGTATAGGACCGTGGTTTGGTGAAGATATCGGCTAATTGATTTTGAGCTTCAACATAGCGAACATCCAGCTCCTTTTGAAGTACTTTGTCGCGAACAAAATGTGTGTCAATCTCTAAATGTTTTGTTCGTGCATGTTACACCGGATTGGAAGCCATATGTTGGTACCGAATCAAACGTTTAGGTGTAGAGGGGGGTGAATACACCTGAAAACCTTTTTTTCAAACTAGAACGCGAACAGTTTGATTAACGGAGATTGTCTACTGAATGAATTTAGTAGACCAGACAAGTTGTTCTTGATCGCGTGGAAAGAGTGACTGAGGATGTTGAGCTCTGCTAGCTGACTGATGTCAGAATTCAGACGCGTTCAGCAATTTTCAGTAGCGTGCGGAAAGTGTAGGCCCAATTTAGTTTGGTTTTAAAACGTTTGTTTATAAAAACTGTTTCAGTAGATTAGTGCAGTCAGTTAAGCTTGTTACTGAAACTCAGTTGAATGATTTTGTAAATGGTTTTTCAGTATGAACAGTTAAATCAATGCAACAGTTATAAACACTATGACTTTTAAAGTAGTTCGGATACGCAAGATCCTACGTCCACTGTCCAAAACAAGGCAGGAGGCTATTTTATTATACTGGGTTAGTCTCTGTCGGTTTGTGCACTGGACAAACACAGCCTTGTGATTATACTGAGCAAGTCTCAGTTTACAGGGTCAAACAAAATATGTTTGAATGTATCTCCAACGATGAAGAAGTTCTTAACACTAAGAGCAGTTCAAAAATTGAACTCCTTCGGTCTAAGCTATAGATATTACAGTTGAGCTTAGGTTAGAGGGAAGTGTTGGTCCGGAGACGAAAAGTCAGGTGTAGAGGGGGGGGTGAATACACCTGAGCTCTGTTTCTTTTTCTCAGTGAAGGTCAGCTGAAGCTGATGTTTGCAACTGATGAACAGTGCCAAGTAAGCCTTCGATCACTGGGGTCAAAGTGAGTCAGCTTCTGAGCTCTTCTACCGACCGATGTCGGTATTACGAAACTCCGGTCGAGAGCCGTAGTGCGGATAAGTGTTAGGCCCGGAGTCGTCTCTTTTGAAAACGCGTTTTTGCAAGTTAAATCTTTTGGCTGTGAACTTTATAAAATACGTTTTATGAAAACTTATGATTTTCAAGTCAGTTGTATGCTATGCAATAAAACAGTAAATGAACACAAGCGATTTAACGTGGTTCGGATACGCAAGATCCTACGTCCACGGTCCTGAACAAGGCAGGAGAACTTGTTGATTATTCTAAGCAAGCCTCGGCGGGGATCGTGCAGACCGGACAGTTCCCTCTAAGTTATAGTCCTTAGCGACTTTACAATCCAAACCTAAGTTTAGAAGGGAGGGAATATTCTCCAACTGAGAAGGAGTTCTTACAACAAGAACAATTCACTAAATGTGAACTCCTTCGGATCTAAGCTATGAATCTAGCAATGAGCTTAGTCTAGAGAAGAAAGGGATCAAAGTGCTCTAGAGAGATGAACTACAATAGGTGTTCTGTGAAAACTAGTTCGTCTCTGGATAAGCTTGAAGGTTCTAGAGCGTTGTGAGCTTGAATGATTTCCCTTGATTTCGCGTATGTTCCTCTGTTTGAAATCTTCAAATCCTTCTCTATTTATAGTTGTGAGTTGTGGCATATGTCCGTTGGAGACGACGATGCCACGTGTCACAAGCGTCCAAAGAAAACGGCCACTATTCAACTTTGTTGCAGCGAGGCGCTTAATGCATTGTTCATGAGAGCGACTTTTACCGTGTAGAGTAGGTAAGCGTTGTCGGCTTCTCATTGGTCGAGGTTTGTAGTTGGTGAGTGTCGAGTTGACCGTTCAAACTACCTCGTATGTCTTTCTCCGAACATTTGAAGGGACTTTAAGTCTTTGGGTCGCTTTACGTCGGATACAGTACTCGAAAGTCTGTCTTCTTCGGCTGAGTCGTCTGACTGATAAAGTGAGCTTCTGATAGTCAGTTGGTCGACTGCGAAGGTATACTACTTGCACTGGTTCTTCTACTGATGACCATCAACTTGTAGAGAATGCTTCTCCGAGGTCCGGGCCACTGATGCGGGATCTTCAATCGAGTTTGATATCACCGCCGACGAAGAATGCAAGCGATTACACTGATGACGTGGGGTTCTGAAAAGTATCTTCAGCAGAAGATCAGTTCAACAACTACCCCGTACAGGACTTAGACAAAATAATAAACATTACATCAAGTCTAACCTATACATCAGCTAATCCTATCGACACACTAATCTACCGATATCGGCTCGGTTTTGGGATCTTCAATTCCATAGTACTACTATGATTTCCCCAATTTCTTTTAACCCTAGAAGCAGTGAGTATCAATCTACCGACTCATATCCAACAATTTCCCCCTAATTGATGATGTCAAAACCTCTATACTCTAATATCTATTAAAGATACTTGTCCCTACGACAACAATTTCCCCCCTTAAAGCATCGAGGAAAAACCGATAATAGTAAATGAACTTCAGCAGGTGAGAGAAAGGCAAGATCAGAGAAACTGATGTGAGTGTGTGTCAGATCACTTGGTGATCAGTAGTGAAAACATGACACTAAAAAGCTTAAAGACAATGAGCGATTGTCTAGCAAGCGATAGGAACTCTTATAGATAGATCGTCAAAGTACGGGTTCCTATGCTATTACAAAGAATTATCAAAAACACGAGAGGAGAAGTCACCGCTCTGCCGTCCGAAACTCGAGTCTTCTTCTTGAAATCCGCCGAGCGATCAATTGGAGGGTCCAGCGATAAAATTTATAAATTCTTTTGCGCAAAACTTGGATTTCCTCTTGATCTTCTGGTCTATGCGGATGTAACTCATGCTGATAGGCTGCAGATTCAATTTCTTCTTCGATAAACTTTGTGATGATAATGCCTTTAGCAGTCATGGGAGGAGGATATCTTCCGAATGCGAGGTGCTTTCACGAGAATGTTCGGTTCTTTCATGATAGGCGGCAAGAACCGTTCTCCGAGTTACGGAAAAACTTCATTAAAACACTCTTCGAACAGTTGATCGTAGGAATGTCTTTCGGATAGAAGCCCCATACATACGATTTTTAACAAACATTTCTTTGAGAGTCTCCCATTGATCATTCGGATCAAGCGGTACCCATTTGTCCTCATGAGGTGCGGGAATCAACTTCATACGAGGAGTTCGATAGTAGTCCTCATGTTCCTCGCTCCTCTGGGTATCTGTTTTCTCGGATCGGCCGCTGGCTTATCAGATAGGCTTTTCATTCTTGCCAGGTCAGCCATCCTTTTCTTCTCACGGAGAGCGGCTGCTCGAGTGTCTCCTCGTCCGAGACTCGGTCCTTGCAGGCGTCGCCTCCCGTGTCGCTTGATCTTACGCTATCCGCTCGAGTGTAAGAGTAGATATGGGAATACTACGAGCAAGTAGCTTTGATTTCGATCGGAAGAGCCTTAGCAAATTCTTCTTGGGCTTTCTTCTTTTGCTCTTCGACCGTATTAATGACCTTTCTCTTTCCTTTGCCCCCCCGACGCTTTGCCCTTAGGCTTTTTTTGCCGCTTTACGCCCCTCCTCTAGCCGACGCTCCCTGGTCCGGCTTGTCTTGCGGCTCTTGGGCTATTCGAGGTCGAATGCCTCTTGCTCCGCTTTTGATTTAAACTTCTTGACCGGGGAGGAAGGAGTAGTGGATTCGATAGCGATTTCCTTCCCCAGACCTCTGCGGCGCTGTTGAGACTCTTCTTCTTCGGTGGCTCTTCAAGGAATTGAGCGATTTCGTCTATGTGCGCGATGAAGAGGAGATGGGGGTGGCTTGTAGTGGGAAATCAAGGAGAAGGACCTCAGTAGATGTACCTTTCTGAGTAGGTGGTCCTGCCTCCGGAGCCTGTTCCCCCTGAATCTCTGCGGCTGAGGGCTCTGCTGCAGAGGAGGGTCCTGCCTCCTGAGCCTGTCCCTCAAGGATCTGGACGTCAGCTGTATCCGTATCAGGTTCATCTTTCACAATATCTTCCCCCTTTTTGGCATCAGCAATATTTGCTAGGGAGGTGCGGATAGCTTTTACGTCCTGCTCCAGATTGTGCACATAATCTTTGATCTGGGTAACTGTGTCATCAAAATCACTGACCAAGTTGCAGTAGTTTTCCCAGTCTTTCTCCTGATCAGCTCTAGATTTCTTCAACTGAGCGGCTGACTCCTGACAGAGTTTCAGCAGAGCTTGATCATTTGATTACGTCATTTCTTTACGAATGGCTTTTAAGGCCTCACTGTTGCTTGATGGCCGTTTGAAGAGAAGTGGTTGCTATCTTGTTTCTCTCATCTATGAAGCCTTGAAGCTGTTTTCATGGCTCGAGTCACCGCTCCGAGAAAGTTTTATGCTTCGAGCGGCAAGCAGCCGCCGACTCGTGCCGATAAATCGGCCTTTTGAGCACTTAGGGCCCGCTCAACTATCTCCTTGAAATCCGGGCCGAGAAGCCTCTTTAGGAGTTGAGATGTCGGCGGCCAACTTACTTAGAGCTTCGTTCTGAGCCTTGGTGTACTTCTCCCATTTGAAATGAACATCTTTGGCTAGGAGTCGATTTTTCTCACCTTGGCGTTTGATAGCCCTGTTGACAGAACGTGAGGACACGGAACCGATGGGTTGTATCTGATAAGAGCTGGTCCCGAGCCTCTGCTCGAGAACGAGATCAACCGCTCCCTACCGTACTTCGGAGCGGTTGTAGCCTCACCCGATGTGACTATGGGTGGTGTTGGGCTCTTCTCTTGGGGAGTTTGTCCCTCCGCAGATTCTCCCCGGTCCGCTTCCTTGGGTTTGCCATCCATCTCCTCATCTTGATCATCATTATCACCTTTATCAGAAGGTGGAGATGGGGGCGGAGCTGTTTCAGTCGGAGCTCTCAAGCTCAGTAAATAGAGCATTGCAGCTCTCAAATCTTCGAAAGACGCCACATCGCCGGCTCTCCGAATCCAATCTTGGCTTGGAGCTCTTGCTCCTCCGTCGCAGCTCATCCGGTGACCGCTGGGATTTGGCAAAGTCAATAAGAATGTCCCAAGGTGCAGAAACCTTAAGAGCATCTCGAGCTCTTGTCCTTCTTATGCTATTTCAACCGGATCTGCGTGCTCGGCAATTTTCGGTATCTCTTCTTGAATCTCAGCGTAGCACGCATGATGAGTGGTGTCGGTTGTTGTCCACTCGGCAAGTAGGTTCGGGTGACGGTTCCCTCTTGTCGGACTCTGTTTCCTCGTAGCCGATCACTTGGACCTTGTCCTTGATCGTCGCTCCCTCGATTCCGAGATTCGAATCGAGTAGTTGCTCCTCTTGAGTAGAAGGAGGAGCTGGCTCAATAATGGTAAGTGGCTGAGCCACTGTGACCTCAGCAGGTCGAGTCTTAGCCAACCTCCTCTTCTTTGGCACTTGGATAGATGGGGGCAGAGCAGACGCCGCTCTCTTCGGTTCAGGTGGCCCCTTGCCAATTGACTTCTCTGCTCCAGCCTTTGTCATAAATTTAATACTCTTGAGATCAAAAGACTTTGAGTCCGCAAAAGCTGAACGTTTCTGTACCACACTCTCTATCAGCACCGACATCTTGGTGCCGAATAGGAGCTTGCACTGTCTTGGTTAGCTTCCTCTCTCCGATGGCGAAGTAGTGAACTTCGGGCTTGGGCCTTCGCTGAGTAGTATAGTAGTCGGCCCAGTTCACTTCTACTCCATCGTCTATAATCATCATCGGTTGTATCCTCGGCTTAGAAAGTTGATCATAGGATCCAGCTGAGCTCGTCAGAATATGAGAGACAACATAAGCTAAACCCCTATACTGAGGTAGCAAAAGATTTCTCTGTAGCGCCGTCTTGAACACTATGTCGCTGCGTCCACAGAACTTTTGGACGTAATCATTTATCTCCCTTTCCTTATAACCAACGGGAGAGATACCAGCTGAGGGGAGTTGAAAGGCTTGAACGAGAGCCTCTGAGATATTGAAGGAGTGGGTAGCCTCCCTCCACTGATTTGGTGCAACTTCCCGGCTGTAAACAAACGAAGCCTCTTCTCCTCCTGAGGCAAGCGACTTCCAGTTGTAGTAGGCCTCCACAACTTGTCTCGGCAGATGAGAACGGGGATGCCTCGACACAAGAGTTGCCAGCCCTGACTTCTCAAGGGCGCCAAATACCGGCTCCAAATATGAAAGGTCCACCTGCCGAAGAGCCATCGTCGGCTCAAACTGAACCCGGATGGTCATGATCTCAACCATCTTCTCAGGAGTCTGTACTATCGCCATTGAAATCTGCAAAACAAATTGTTAGGACTTGAAAATAGAGTAAGTCAGTGACTATCAGCAGATATTAATACATTACCGTGAAATAGAGCTTTAAGAGATGTGAAAGCAAAGTTGTTTAAGAGATTTGGATAAGAAAACAAAGTTGCGAGATAAGCTCTTGAGAATATGAAGAATGGCGAAAAATGAGGAGTTGATGGAAGATGAAAGATTTTGTATATTAAGTTTGATCTTCAGTTTGAATCGCACGGTTCAAATTTAATCTTTCAAAATCAAGGGGCGGCTAAGATTAAATGTTATAAAGGAATGATTACAATAGCCGCCAAAAATATAGATATACGTAATAAAGCTAATGGAGAAGACATGCATTAAATGCGCGACGAGAGCATTAATTACGCGGGCGAGGAGTCCTGCCGACCTTTCCTCAAACCTTAAACATAATAAATGGTAAGGAATAAATGCTCCTTAGCAACTGAATGTAAGCGACTGATGCATTAAATGCGGCATGCTTCTGAACAAATTAAGTAACGATACTACGCAAACCTCTTCAGCTGAACTTATCAGCTGGTTACCATCATTTATCAGGAGGATGGTTGTGCTGATGACCATGTTCCTCCTTGCCGTGTGCAGTGTGCATCTCCTAACCGAGTCACTGTACTAAGTTTTTCGACTGTCGTGCCGATTCCATACCGATACAAATTGTTGCTAAGTATATCATTATCGGTAGTCGGCTTCTACCGACTTGTCTCGGTAGGATCTAGCAGACCTAGCTCAACCGATAGTTCTCTCGAACCTGTTCTCGGCCTAGTGGTTTGGTCAAGTATATCGCCCTTTGCTTATCGGTATGGATTTTCTCCATCCCGATGTCCTTCTTTCGACATGGTCTCCGATGAAGTGGTGTCGGATGTCCACGTGCTTGCATCTCGGTATGTAGAACCGGGTTCCGAGTTATAGCTATTGACCTTGGTGGAGTCACGGTAGATGGGCACTTCATCCCGAGTTATACCATAATCTCTCAATTGTTGTCGAAGCCAAAGGATCCGGGCACAAGCAACTTCCTCGCAGCCCATGTACTCGGCCTTCGGTAGTGGACGTAGCTACCGAGTGCCGTTTCTTTGAAAACCACGATATCGCCTTGCCGCCTAGGAACCGACATGTTCCGGAAGTTGATTTTCGATCTATCCCGCATCCCGCATAATCGGCATCGGAATAACCTTTGTTAGTGTTAGATTATCATCGCAGGATAACATAACCCAAAGATCGGTGATCCTCTTAGATATCGCGAGAATCTTCTTCGCCGAGTCTAGATGACTTCGCTTGGGATTCGCTCGAAATCTTGCGCATACACCTACAAAGATAAGTTATGTCGAGTCGGCTAGTTGTTAAATAAAGTAAAGAACCAATAATAGCTCTATAATCGGTAGAGTTAACGTAAGCTCCCTCTTTATCTAGATCGATTTTAAAGTTCGTGTTCATGGGGATCTTAAGCGGTTTCTTTGGAATCACGGCCGAATCTTTTGAGAAGATCTCGAGTGTATTTGGCTTGATTGATGAAGATTCCTTCAGCTGATTGTTTTACTTGAAATCCAAGGAAATAATTCATCTCTCCCATCATGGACATCTCGAATTTCTCCTTCATCATCTTCTCGAACCGCCGACATATGACTTCGTTTGCAGCCGAAAATGATGTCGTCCACGTAGATTTGCACCGGTAGAATGTCATCTTCTCGACTTTATGCTTGAATAGGGTGCGATCTATCTGTCCCCTTTTGAAAACCTTTTCGAAGTAGAAAGTCGATAGGGTATCATACCAAGCCCACGGGTGCTTGTTTTAACCCATACTGAGCTTTCCTAAGTCTCGTACACTGATGTCCCCGCCGAAAGCCGGGCGGTTGTTCCACGTAGACTTCTTCCTTCGCACGCCGTTCGTAAAAGCCGACTTTACATCCATCTCGATATACCTTAAATCCACGATGTGTTGCATAAGCTAGGAAAAGACGAATGGCTTCCAATCGGCGACCGGAGCAAATGTTTCATCAAAGTCAATTCCTCTCGCCCGATCGTATCCTTTAGCAACTAGTTGAGCTTCATTTCGACAATGACGTTGTTTTCATCTCGCTTGTTCTTGAAGACCCACTTAGTTCCAATCACGTGCCTGATGTCTAGGTCCGTCGACAAGCTCCCAAACTTCATTTCGACGAACCGGTTCAGCTCTTCTTGCATAGCAATGACCCGATCAAGCATCTTTAAGTGCGTCCTCTATCGACCGAGGTTCTTACGTAGACGAGAAAACAAGAGTAAAGTGAGCTTTCTCCTTGACTTAATCTTGATCTTGTCCTTATAGTTCCTGATGGATCTCCAATGATAAGATCTCGAAGAATGAGCATCGAGCCACGAACGCCCGAGTCGGGCTTCTTCTTCCGATACTACTTACGCACGGTAGGTGTATTAGGCATTTCGATGTAATTCTTGTTTTGTGGACCGTAGTAATTCAGTAAGAAGGTTAGGATCTACCGATTTTCCGGGTTCGGGGGCATTTAGCTCGGGAACATTATTCGTTCCCCCCCGAGTTTATATTCTCGGTAGAGGTCTCGGTTACCACGGGGGCTTCCTCATCGACCGAAGTTACCTCGTTGTTGATTCCGTTCGATAGAATCAACTAGGTTAGCTACATTGCTTGTTGGTTGAGTCCGAATTTCTTCATCTTTCGACTCATCATCCCAACAATGCTTGGGATCTTTTCGACTTTGTCATTTAGTTCGAGATCCCGTAGCTTGCTGCCGACATCCTCGGTGTTTGACTTTGTATCTTCCCTGTTCTCGGCAACAAATTCATCAAAAACAACATGAGGGCTTTCCTCCACGCAAAGAGTTCGATAGTTAAAAACTCCGAAGGCTTTATCGACTCGGGAGTATCCTAAGAATACTCCTTGATCAGATTTGCTATCAAAGACCTTCAACCGATCTTTCCCATTGTTGTGGATAAAGCAAGGACAGCAGAAAACATGAAAATGAGAAATAGAAGGAATTCTCCCTTTCCACAGTTCGTAAGGCGTCTTCATGTGTTGCTTCGTGTCGGTAGTGAGCGATTCGAGTGTAACAGGGCGGTGTCGGTAGCATCAGCCCAAAACTTTGAGGGTAGTCCGGAACTGCGAGGAGCGTTCTTGCTTCGCTTCTTTGAGTGTTCTGTTCTTACGTTCGGCAAGTCCGTTCTGGCCGAGGGGTGCGCGCGCTGATGTCTCGTGCTGAATTCCCTCTTTATCGCAAGTATGTCTTAACTACCGAGTTTAGAAACTCGTTCCTCTCTCGAGCGTATCTTCTTAATCTTGATGTTCTTTTCCACACCGAGTTTCTTCGATAGATTAGGTAACTCGGTCCCGAACATCGGATTTGTTGGCGATGAAGATGACCCAAGTATATCTCGAGTAGTCGTTTATGACGACGAGGGCATACTTCTTGCCTCTTATAGTCACCGGAGAGACCGGCCCGAATAAGTCCATGTGAATCGGTGAAGGATTCCATCGGTGGAAGGTGACGGAATAGGTGGATTGCTACTCTTTGTTTGCTTTCCCTTCGTGCACACTTCACAATTTCGTCTTTGATAAATGATTCGTTGGGCGGTCCTCGACTTTAGAGTTCTTGACAAGCTTGTTCATGGTCTTGAAGTTCAGGGTGGCCGAGTCTCTTGTGCCATAGCCACTGACTTGTTACTCGATTTAGTACGTGCGAGCAAGCAAGCCTCGGGTTCTGCGGTATTCCGGTTTGCAACATAGATGTTCTTCCTCCGCGAACCCGATAACACCTGTTTTCCCCGTAGATTTGTCAACAATATCACGTAAAACCGGCCAAAGATTACTCGTTAAGATTATCACGTAATTGATCGATCGAAAGGAGATTATGTTGAAGTCCTTCAACATATGTTACTCTTGGAACCGTGGCGGTCCCAATGTTCGGCGTTCCGTATCCCCTTGTGTAGCCTTTGGAATTGTCACCGAATTCACTCCGGGACCATCTTCTTGTACGTAGTTGGTCGGGAGGCTCTTCCGGTAAGTCATGTGTCTCGAGCGGCCGCCGTCCACTATCCACGGGTCCTTATGCACCTGCAAAACAGAGGCATTTTTAGGTACCCTTTGGTTCGATTGGGTCCTTACAGGTTAGTGGGTGATTTCGGAACCCGGATCCGTCTCGGGACCTTAGAAGTTCCGAGACTTTTTCTTCGAACCTTATCGGCTTTCTTCTCCACAGGACTTGGAGATACCGACTTTCGCTGATAATTTTGGGTTCGGGCGCTTTCTTCTTCGAGTCTTAGCGCTTCTCCCGACCTTGGGCTCATAGTAGTACGAGCCGCATCGAGCCGGGTGCTCATACAATGGCTCCTTGTACCGTTACGCCCATCCGACCTTCTTGATTCCCCCCGAATTTGATCGCGGTGTCCCGGGGCCGGAACCTTTGGTCATTGCTTGTTGCTACTCGGCCGAGGTGTAATCATTTTCTCGTTTATTTTTCGCCCGAGGTGTGGTGTCGAGCGCTTGCACCTTTCCTCTCGACGAACCTATCGGCCCGGGGTTGCTTCGAGCTTTTGGAGGTAGAAGCTTCGTGGGTATAGCCAAGGCCTTCTTTCACGTAAGTTGACCGTTGTGCTCTAAGCATGCTTTCAAGCTTCTCCTTCGCTCCTAGGTATTGTTCGGTCATCAAACCTCTCCGGACTTCGTCACTCCTTCCGAGTGAGTCATAGTCATTCCGCACGTCCGTGAGCTTCGACCGAGCTTGGCTATTTCGGTCTCTTTCTCGGAATTGTCCTTGGTCGAACCGAGATCTCGAGTCTCTTGAAGCCGAGACTTAGTCATAAGAGATTCAATCTCTTCCTTGAGTCTCGCAACTAGATCCACCGACTCAGTAGAGACCCGACAATCGAAGAAAGTCTCGATTCTCGGCCTTTACTGTTCAAGTTCCTGGATGGTTCTGCTTGAACTCTCTGCTCGGTGAATACTGTTCCTCTAGCAGATCATCGTAGGCTTGTACCACATCTAGAGGATCATCTCGTGACCGAGCACGTGTCTTGTGTGCTTGTGTGAAGAAGAGGTAATAATGCGTTTAGAATTTACCTCGGCCTCTTCTCCGGCTATCGAGACGATTCGGCCGACTCATCGGGAAGTGTCTCTGCGACCTCAACCGCGACGAACGCGGCTTCGTCTTCGAAGAATACATGAATGTATCCTCCTCAATTGAGTTGTCGGATATCTCTCCGGCTATATAGGCCTGCCGTCTCTCGGCGAATTTCTTTCTCCCGGCTCGCCGTTACGCTCTTTGAGCGGTGAGAGTTCGAGACAATCGTAGCGATAGTGTCCCTCCTTCTTGCGGTTGTAGCGGGTAGATGTTCTGCTTGCTCTTACCGTTGAGTCTTTAGACGGACCGGCGGCAGACTCCGATTTCCTGCATTCAGTAGAAGGATTAGATTCTTCTTTCTTATGATAGTCTTTCTTACCTGAGGAAGAATCTCGGTTGTATTTCCTCAGCTTTCTGACTCTCTCCTTTTCCCTCTGATATTTGAGAGCCATCAGTGCTAGCTGGTCAGGGCCTGAAGTCTCAGAAGACTTTGCTACTGATGTGGCCACAGCTTTGCTTGAGGAAATAGGCTTGGCTCCGGTATTGCTGACTGTTGCCTTGAAGGCGTGGTCGAACTGTGTGTCAGCTGGAGCGCTTAAGCACTTTTGGGGTAGGCTATGCTCGAATTCCTCCGATTTTAATTTTGAAAATATAACATCAGGAGTTAGAGCATTTAGATCAGAGCGACGTAAATAAGTAGCAAATGGAAGCCACTTCTGTCGGGGCAACGCTCTCAAGATCTTGGTGTTCATCTCCTTGTTGGTGAACGACCTCCCCGGCCCCATTGATGACATTGACTTGATTGGTGAATCGACACTCGGCTCGTCAATGGTTTCAAGTAGGCTCCATTGCAAAGGCGTCGAACCTTACGAAGCTCTAGCTCGAGCTTGTTTTCTTTGATCTGAGGGGTTCCATGGCTCAGTATAGCCAAGGCGTCCCATAGCTCTTTCGCCGTTTTGCAATCTTGTACCCTTCCGAGATGTGAGTCACTGAGCGTAGTCAGTATGGCATTACGTGCAACTCGGTCAAGGTTGTGCAACTTCTTTTCTTCAGGCGTGAAGGCAGATTTGTCTTTGGGAACCTTAGCACCAGTTTGTGCTCCCACGCCTCCTCCAGCAGCAAATACTATGATGTCGATCATAGGAATGATCGGTCTTGACTCTAGGACATCTGACATGCTGTCGTGGAGTGACGTTAGGTGTGCCTCCATACGTACGCGCCATACCGTGTAGTTCTCTATTGAGAACATCGGTATCATCCTAATACCTGACATATCAGACATTGTAAGAGTAAGAGTATAAGGATGTTGAAAAGATGCTTATGCAGTGAAAACGGTTTTCAGGATCAGTTCGAGAGGACCAGTATTTCAGAACCGGCGATCAGTTGAACACCGAAAGCTCTGATACCAATTGTTGGTCCGAAGACGAAAAGTCAGGTGTAGAGGGGGGGGTGAATACACACGAGCTCGTTTCTTTTTCTCGGTGAAGGTCGGTGAAGGCGATGTTTGCAATCGATGAACAGTGCCAAGTAAGCCTTCGATCACTGGGGTCAAAGTGAGTCGGCTTCGAGCTCTTCTACTGACTGATGTCAGTATTACGAAACTCAGTCGGAGACTGTAGTGCGGATAAGTGTTAGGCCCGGAGTCGTCTCTTTTGAAAACGCGTTTTTGCAAGTTAAATCTTTTGGCTGTGAACTTTATAAAATACGTTTTATGCAAACTTATGATTTTCAAGTCAGTTGTATGCTATGCAATAAAACAGTAAATGAACACAAGCAATTTAACGTGGTTCGGATACGCAAGATCCTACGTCCACGGTCCTGAACAAGGCGAGAGAACTTGTTGATTATTCCGAGCAAGCCTCGAGCGGGGATATCGTGCACTCGGACAGTTCCCTCTAAGTTATAGTCCTTAGCGACTTTACAATCCAAACCTAAGTTTAGTAGGGAGGGAATATTCTCCAACTGAGAAGGAGTTCTTACAACAAGAACAATTCACTAAATGTGAACTCCTTCGGATCTAAGCTATGAATCTAGCAATGAGCTTAGTCTAGAGAAGAAAGGGATCAAAGTGCTCTAGAGAGATGAACTACAATAGGTGTTCTGTGAAAACTAGTTCGTCTCTGGATAAGCTTGAAGGTTCTAGAGCGTTGTGAGCTTGAATGATTTCCCTTGATTTCGCGTATGTTCCTCTGTTTGAAATCTTCAAATCCTTCTCTATTTATAGTTGTGAGTTGTGGCATATGTCCGTTGGAGACGACGATGCCACGTGTCACAAGCGTCCAAAGAAAACGGCCACTATTCAACTTTGTTGCGGCGAGGCGCTTAATGCACGCGTTCATGAGAGCAGCTTTTACCGTGTAGAGTAGGTAAGCGTTGTCGGCTTCTCATTGGTCGAGGTTTGTAGTTGGTGAGTGTCGAGTTGACCGTTCAAACTACCTCGTATGTCTTCTCGCCGAACATTTGAAGGGACTTTAAGTCTTTGGGTCGCTTTGTCGTCGGATACAAGACTCGAAAGTCTGTCTTCTTCGGTGAGTCGTCGACCGATAAAGTGAGCTTCGATAGTCGGTTGGTCGATCGCGAAGGTATACTCGCTTGCACTTGGTTCTTCTACCGATGACCATCGCCTTGTAGAGAATGCTTCTACCGAGGTCCGGTCGCTGATGCGGGATCTTCAACCGAGTTTGATATCACCGCCGACGAAGAATGCAAGCGATTACACTGATGACGTGGGGTTCTGAAAAGTATCTTCAGCAGAAGATCAGTTCAACAACTACCCCGTACAGGACTTAGACAAAATAATAAACATTACATCAAGTCTAACCTATACATCAGCTAATCCTATCGACACACTAATCTACTGATATCAGCTCGGTTTTGGGATCTTCAATTCCATAGTACTACTATGATTTCCCCCAATTTCTTTTAACCCTAGAACAGCTGAGTATCAATCTACTGACTCATATCCAACAGGAAGGGAACAAGAAGGGCTTCTAGAGCGAAGAACAGTGAGGAATAATCTCTCTGGGTTTGTGTTCTTCACTTAGATGCTAGATGTTTGAGTTCTATGTAAGCTTGCGTTTCCTTAAAGTAAGTTGAATGCTTTTCACGCTTGGATTGAGCTCTGAAGTTCGTCGCGTATAGCTTGTGTTCTTGTTTGCTTGTTGCTCTGTTTGTATTGTATGTCTTCAATTTGGTTTTTCCTCTATTTATAGACGTGAGCTATGGATAGATCCGTTGGAGACAAACTGTCCACGTGTCACTCTATGGGTAGCTAACGGCTCTATTTGAATTTCCGCAGAGTCCACTAACTTTTTAGGAAAGTGGTTGACTTGCAGCTTTTAACAGATACTTTTTCAGCTGGCAGCTTGTCATTGGTCGAGGTACAGAAAGTAGTTGAGACATATTCAAACTTCAAGGATTACTCAAGCTGACTTCTCTGATGACTACCTCAGACAACTCTACTGATTTATTCTCTGAAGTCCTCTGTCAGTTAAAGTAACTGACCGACCGTTGCTGAGTCTGACCGTAGGTTCAGTAGTCTACTCCTACTGAGTTCGACTCTACTGAAGGTCAAGACTTTGAGTTCAGTAAACTGCTCCTGCTGAGTCCAGTTCTACTGACTCTTGAACACCTTTCACTATGCTGCTCCTACTGAGTCCAGCACTACTGAATCTTCATTCCATGGCACTGCGGCGGATAGTCTACTGAAGGACAACAGACATAACTACTGAGCCGGAACCATGCTGAAGGCTAGTCTACTGAGTCCTGAAGAACTCAAAGACAAAGGCGTTACAAATACAAAAGAATGGTTCACCAATCAACATAGGGTTTTGGGATCAGCCAAATCACTAATCACTAAGCAACTGATCTACTGCTGAATCATCTCCCAACACCATAGCTGCAGCACTCTGGTTGTCACACCAGAGTACATGTAATGGAGTTGTATGAATGTCAAGCTCAAGGAATAGAGTATTTATCCAAACTAATTCCATGGCTGCACCCGCAAGAGCTCTATACTCTGATTATGAGCTGCTGCGGGAAACGACATTCTGTTTTCTCGAGCACCAAGATAGTAGATTAGGGCTACGAAATATGAAGTATCCTCTAGTACAGCGTCTATCATCAAGGCTACTAGCCCAATCAGCATTCGTGAATCCATGAAGAGTAAAGCAAGTTGCTAAGAGTACCTTTTAGATACCTAAGAAGGCGTTTACAAGCTTTCCACTGATTTTCAGTAGGACTATGAAGATACTGACGTAGCTTATTGACCATATATGCTCAGGTATGGTCAAAGTCGGATATTGTAAACCCCCAACAATACTTCTATACAAAGTGGGATTAGAGAAGACTGTTGGAAAATCAAAGTTAAAATATATATATATATATATATATATATATATATATATATATTTATATATATATATATTTATATTTATTTGGAAAGTTAATTAGCATTTAATGCTAATTTAACTTGGGCAAATTTCGGCCCATTTCGATCGCATTTTCGAGCCTTGATATATATCCGATTTATGAATTGAGATATATCACGTCGATCTACGTTTCGAGTAGATAATTATAGTGTGCTTAATTTCTCGATTCCGATTTTCGGTGAGTGAGAAATAGTGGCTCGAAGTTTGGGGGGACAAAACTAATATATTACCTAAAGTGGAGAAACTTACCTTATTCGGGTTTGGGAGAGTTATTACATTAATCTATGTCCCACATCGATTAATGAATAATGTTTTGTGTGGTATTTAAGTCTCTACCACATTGTAAGAGATAACAAAGTGACATGTGGTGGGCTTGGGCCACACATGCTCATGCGCGCGAGCCTTTTCGCCGACCGCCTCACACGCGGCGCGGCGCGCCGTACCGCGCCCGTGCGTGCCGTGCCCGGCCCCGGCTCCGGCTCCGGCTCCGGCTCCGGTTTCGGTTCCGGTCCGTGTCCGTGTCCGTGTCCGTGTCCGTGGACTTGGACTTGGACTTGGACTTGGACTTGGATCTTGGCAATTGGTCCTTTGGGTGGTCCGTCGGGTTGTTCGCCGGGTCGGGTGCCGGGTCGGGTGGTGCAGTGGACCGGCTGCACTGGATTCCTCTCCGTGGTGCAGTGCACCTGCCACACCCAAGCAGTACTTTTGGATGGAAGTCTCTGGAAGAGGCTGTTCACGTGTCCACCTCTCCACTTACCATACCCACGTCCTCTTGCATTGATGGCTCCAGCAATCAACACCTGGTGGAAGCTGCCTATAAATAGGCCAGTTGCATTTCATTCTCAACACACCAACACCTGCAAAACAACAACATTCCATAGTTAGCTCTGCATCTCATCCTAGCTACTTCTTAGCTCAAGTCTCCAGCAGCCTGTCCTCGTCGGAAAAGTCCAGTTCGCCGGAGCTCGAAGGTTTTGCGGTGCTGCAATCTTCGAGACGTTCGTCATTTTATCTTTGGGGACGATACGCCTACAACCGAGAGCACTACCGGGGCGTATTTCGTCTTGCGGAGAGAGGACTCCTCAACTCGACGGTTTTGTTGTTTTATTTCATTTTGTTATTTAATAGTTTACTTGTAATAGCAGTTTATAATACCAACAATCGCAAGACGAAATATCCTACCTACTCAAGCTGCTGTAAACATGTCTTCTTCAAGTACTCCCCTCTCCGATGCTACCGCCGCCGCTGCTTCTGCCGCCGCCACCAACCCCGCTGTATCTGACGTCATTGCCTCCTCCGGCAACACTGTTCCACCGACGTCTGTCCCTACACCTGCTCCGGCTTTGCTAATCCAACCCTAGCTGCCATTTCCGTCGCTACCGACGCCAGGATAGCACTTAACCGTGCTAATGCCGCTAACATGGCATTCAACTTCACTGCTATGTCCTCTGCCTTGCAGAGCAACGTCCCATTTGGGAGTGTGAACCACCATGGTGTGGTGGGGGGTTCAAACCCGACCCTGACGGTACCTCTGCACTCGTCTAGAGTGTTGCCCGCTGCTGAGAAGCCGGCCAAGTTTGGTGGAGCCGACTTCAAAAGGTGGCAACAGAAGATGTTGTTCTACTTGACAATATTGGGGTTCACGACTGTGCTGATGGAGAATGCACCCGCCCCTCCAAGTGAAAACGAAGAGAACTTGGAAGTCTGCATAGCCTATGATAATTGGCTAACCTCTGACTACTTTTGTAAAAACTTCCTGCTTAGTGGACTAGATGATAGTCTGTACAGTGTATATGCAAATGTAAAGACCTCCAAGGCAATTTGGGAGGCACTTGAAAGAAAACAATGTACTGACGATGCAGGTACCAAGAAGTTTGTAGTCGCCAAGTTCTTGGACTACAAAATGGTGGACTCTCGACCAGTCATGGACCAAGTGCAAGAGTTCCAACTCATTGTCCATGACGTCCACGCCGAAGGAATACTTTTGCCAGATGCTTTCATTGTGGCAACCGTGATAGAAAAGCTTCCCCCGAGCTGGAAGGACTTCAAGAGCTACTTGAAGCACAAGCAAAAGGAAATGACGCTTGAGGACCTTGTGGTCAAGCTCCGCATCGAGACCGACATGAGGACTCGAGATGGGAAGGGGAAAGCACCCGTGGAGCCAAGAGTCAACCTTGCTGAGAAAGGTGGCAACTCCAACAATGCGAAGAGAGGGCGTCCAAATAGCAACCCCAAAGGGAAAGGCAAGGTGCAATCCCGCAAGTTTGAAGGGGACTGCTACAACTGTGGCAAATCCGGCCACATGTCAAAGGACTGCCGAAAGCCGAAGAAGAAGAGGGCTCGTCAAGCCAATATGTTGGAGGTTGACCTCACTGAAGCCGACCTTGCGGCCGTTGTCACTGAAGAAGCCAACGTCGTGGAGAATGAGGGGAAGTGGTATATTGATACCGCTGCCACGGCACATGTGTGTGGTGACCGGAGCCGCTTCACCAAGTACAAGAGTTGCCAAGGGAGGAAGCTCAATATGGGGAATCAAGCCTCATCTGAGGTAGCTGGCTATGGTACTGTGGTGCTAAGGTTTTTTTTTAGTCGGATAAATTTATCCTGTCTAAATTTGGAATATTTTAGGAAAAGGTTACCTCTCTGAGGGCCTTTTCAAACTGTCTGTAATGGCATTACCCCAGGAGCCTGTTGAGGCCAAGGATAATGAAAACAAAGCTACTTCCTCTTACTTGATTGAGTGTTCCAATTTATGGCATTCTAGATTAGGACATGTTAATCTAAATACGATTAAAAGATTAGTTAATCTCGATTTACTTAAAGTAAATGAGTTTAACAAAACCAATATGTGAAGTTTGTGTTGAAGCCATTTCATTCTGTAGAAAGGAACACAAAACCTCTAGAACTCATTCACCCTGACGTATGTGATTTGAAGTTTGTACAAACTAGAGGTGGGAAAAAGTATTTTATTACTTTTATTGATGACTGCACTAAGTATTGTACTCTTTATCTTTTAAGGAGTAAAGATGAGGCGATTGAAGCTTTTACTAACTTTAAAGCAGAAGCCGAAAACCAACTTGATTGTAAAATCAAAATGGTACGAAGTGATAGAGGTGGAGAATATGTAGCTCCATTTGAAGAGTTGTGTAAGACAAGTGGTATTATTCATCAAACCACTGCCCCCTATTCGCCTCAATCAAATGGTGTGGCTGAAAGGAAGAATCGAACTCTAAAGGAGATGATGAATGCTTTGTTGATAAGTTCTGGACTGCCCCAGAACATGTGGGGGGAAGCCGTCTTGACGGCTAACTACTTATTAAACAAAATACCTCTAAAAGGTAGAGATGTGACTCCTTACGAGTTGTGGAAAGGAAGGAAACCTTCCTATAAGTACCTCAAAGTGTGGGGGTGTTTGGCTAAGGTAGAAGTGCCTTTGCCTAAGCAAGTTACAATCGGACCTAAGACTGTCGATTGTATCTTTATAGGATATGCACTGAATAGTAGTGCATATCGATTTGTCATTCATAAGTCGGCTGTGCCCGATATGAATGTTGGAACTACTATTGAGTCAAGGAATGCTGTATTCTTTGAACATGCATATCCTTGTAAGAAGGATGATAAAATTGAGTCAAACTCTAGTGGTGAAGCAAGAGAAGTTGCTAGTAGTTCTAGAAATGTGGGGGTAGAACCCGATACACGTAAAAGACAAGCTGTCGATCTTGAAACTTTAGAACCAAGACGTAGCACTAGAGCAAGAATTGCTAAGGACTTTGGTCCTGATTATGTTGTCTTTCTTTTGGATGAAGAACCGCGGTTTATAAAAGAAGCTCTTTCTAGACCCGATGGTCCACTTTGGCAAGAAGCTGTCCAAAGTGAAATTGATTCCATTATGCAGAATCACACTTGGGTCTTAGCAGACTTACCCGAAGGTTGCAAGCCCTTAGGATGTAAATGGATCCTAAAAAGAAAGTATAAGGCAGATGGATCAATTGATAAATATAAAGCTCGTTTAGTGGTTAAAGGCTTTAAGCAAATTGAAGGATATGATTTCTTCGATACTTATTCGCCTGTAACGAGAATTACGTCTGTCCGTGTGCTTCTTGCGATTCTTTGCTTTGCACAATCTTGAGATTCACCAAATGGATGTGAAAACTGCCTTTCTAAATGGAGATTTAGAAGAAGAAATATATATGGAACAACCTGAAGGGTTTGTAGTACCTGGCCAAGAGCGAAAGGTATGTAAGTTGGTGAAATCCTTATATGGGTTGAAACAAGCACCATTACAATGGCACTTGAAATTCGACGAGGCTATGTTGTCGAATGGCTTCAAGATTAACGAATGTGACAAGTGTGTTTACATAAAGAATACAAAGAATGGTTTTGTAATTGTCTGTCTTTATGTAGACGACATGTTAATTATGGGACAAAACCTTCAAGTCATAAATGACACCAAGCGTATGCTTAAAAGAAATTTCGATATGAAAGATATGGGAGTTGCTGATGTTATTCTTGGAGTAAAGATACATAGAACTCCTAAAGGGATTGTTTTGTCTCAATCTCATTATATTGAGAAAGTGCTTAAGAGGTTTAATGCCCTTGATAGTGTGTCGGCAAAGACTCCTCTAGAAGTTAATGTTCATTTGAGCAAGAATATGGGTGATCCTGTTGCTCAAGAGGATTATGCTAGAGTCATTGGTTGTCTTATGTACATCACGAATTGTACGAGGCCTGATCTAGCTTATCCGGTGAACAAACTGAGTCGCTATACTAGTAATCCTAGTAGAGAACATTGGAAATCTCTTGTAAGAGTTATGAGGTATTTGAAATACACTCTTAACTTTGGACTGCACTACTCGAGACATCCCCCAATACTTGAAGGGTACTGTGATGCAAATTGGATATCCGACACTAAAGACTCGTTGTCTACTAGTGGTTATGTGTTCACTATAGGGGGAGGAGCTGTGTCGTGGAGATCCACGAAACAGACGTGCATTGCCAGATCCACCATGGAATCTGAATTTATTGCTTTAGATAAAGCCGGTGAGGAGACCGAATGGCTCCGTAATTTTCTTGAAGATATTCCATGTTGGACGAAACCCGTGCCACCTGTGATGATTCACTGTGATAGCCAAGCAGCTATTGGTAGGGCCAAGAGTGGGTTGTATAATGGTAAGTCGAGACATATTCGTCGTCGACATAATACCGTAAGACATTTGATCACGAGTGGGGTTATCTCTGTAGACTATGTCAAGTCTATAGATAACCTAGCGGATCCGCTTACTAAGAGTTTGAATCGAGATCAAATGTACAAGCTCATAGAGGGAATGTGAGTTAAATCCACAAGTTAAAGACGATTATAGTGGATACCCAACCTTGTAGATTGGAGATCCCATGAACTTGGTTCAATGGGAAAACTAAGCTATATGAGTCTGTTGATACCGCACTCAATTAGTTTATTCCCTAAAAGAGCTCGAGAGTGTTTGTGACCTGTCAAGTGGTGAGGTTAAGTATTTGACTTTTAATGATTCTTGGATGCCTTGAGAAGGTGGAGTATGACAGGATACTCGAGTAAGAATCACCTATGTAAGTGAGAAGTGAGGGCCGCTTCTATGTAACACTTATGAATCCAAAGAGGTTGTCCATGGCCAGTAAAGGACACAAACGTGAGAACGGACGAGGTTGAGACTTTATAGTGTTAGTGTTATTGTCTCAGTATACACCATGGAGGAATAGTTCAAGACCACGTGTCCACTAATCCGCCGGTATGCTCGATAGCACTGACTAAGGAAGGTTCAAGGTCACAAGCCACCTACCCTGATGCTTTATTGTCTTTTGAGGACAGAGCTGTGTGTCTGCATGCATGCATTTGGCTATTTCCACTCATGTGGGGGATTGTTGGAAAATCAAAGTTAAATAAATATATATATATATATATATATATATATATATTTATTTGGAAAGTTAATTAGCATTTAATGCTAATTTAACTTGGGCAAATTTCGGCCCATTTCGATCGCATTTTCGAGCCTTGATATATATCCGATTTATGAATTGAGATATATCACGTCGATCTACGTTTTGAGTAGATAATTATAGTGTGCTTAATTTCTCGATTCCAATTTTCGGTGAGTGAGAAATAGTGGCTCGAAGTTTGGGGGGACAAAACTAATATATTACCTAAAGTGGAGAAACTTACCTTATTCGGGTTTGGGAGAGTTATTACATTAATCAATGTCCCACATCGATTAATGAATAATGTTTTGTGTGGTATTTAAGTCTCTACCACATTGTAAGAGATAACAAAGTGACATGTGGTGGGCTTGGGCCACACATGCTCATGCGCGCGAGCCTTTTCGCCGACCGCCTCACACGGGGCGCGGCGCGCCGCACCGCGCCCGTGCCCGTGCCTGGCCCCGGCTTCGGCTCCGGCTCCGGTTCCGGTTTCAGTTCGGTCCGTGTCCGTGTCCGTGTCCGTGTCCGTGGACTTGGACTTGGACTTGGACTTGGACTTGGATCTTGGCAATTGGTCCTTTGGGTGGTCCGTCGGGTTGTTCGTCGGGTCGGGTGCCGGGTCGGGCGGTGCAGTGGACCGGCTGCACTGGATTCCTCTCCGTGGTGCAGTGCACCTGCCACACCCAAGCAGTACTTTTGGATGGAAGTCTCTGGAAGAGGCTGTTCACGTGTCCACCTCTCCACTTACCATACCCACGTCCTCTTGCATTGATGGCTCCAGCAATCAACACCTGGTGGAAGCTGCCTATAAATAGGCCAGTTGCATTTCATTCTCAACACACCAACACCTGCAAAACAACAACATTCCATAGTTAGCTCTGCATCTCATCCTAGCTGCTTCTTAGCTCAAGTCTCCAGCAGCCTGTCCTCGCCGGAAAAGTCCAGTTCGCCGGAGCTCGAAGGTTTTGCGGTGCTGCAATCTTCGAGACGTTCGTCGTTTTATCTTTGGGGACGATACGCCTACAACCGAGAGCACTACCGGGGCGTATTTCGTCTTGCGGAGAGAGGACTCCTCGACTCGACGGTTTTGTTGTTTTATCTCATTTTGTTATTTAATAGTTTACTTGTAATAGCAGTTTATAATACCAACAAAGACTGCACTATCCTCTTTGAACAACTTTTGACCATAATCAAAGGGAGTAGGACTAGACTGACAGTCAAGAAGGTTGGCCTTAGCTAGTAGATCTCAAACATAATTCTCTTGATGAAGAAGAGTATGTTGAGATGTTTTGACAACTTGAATTCCCACGAAGTAACTAACACTACTTAGGGATTTCAGACCAAACTTTGAAGAGAGTGAAGTGATGAACTTAGAGACAAGAGAATAATCCTCCCCAATTATCAAGATATATATCATCTACATAGACTAGAATCAAGAGAAGCTTACTTATGATTTTGGTAAAAAAGAGAGAGTGATCTGAAGCTGAGAATCTAAAAGTACACTACAGAAGATACTTTTTCAATCGCTCATACCAAGCCTGAGGGGTTTGTTTAATGCCATACAAGGATTTGGCAAGTTTGCATACATGAGTAGGATGATCTCGGTCTACAAAACCAGTTGGTTGATGCATAAAAACTTGTTGATCAAGCGCACCATTAAGAAAAGCATTATTTATGTCAATATGTTGAATATCCCAACCAAAAGTGCTAGCCAAGGAAAATAGTATTCGAACAAAAACTAGTTTTACAACCGGACTAAAAGTTTCTTGAGAATCAACTCCAACTCTTTGTTGAAATCCTTTTGCAACTAAACGTGCCTTGAACCTATCAACAGTACCATCTGCACTAGTATTTACCTTATATACCCATTTGCACTTAATGAGATTCATATCTGTAGTCCTTGGAACAAAAGTCCAGGTGTGATTTCTTTGCAAGACATCATATTCTGCCTGCGTAGCCTCTGTCCATAGAGGATGAGCTAAGGCTTCTTTAACAGTAAGGGGCCTTAGGTTTAAAGATACCATTCTTGGATCTAGTACACATGCCATGAGTATTAGTAATAGGAGGAGGAGAAACGGAGTGGGAAGAAGAACTGAAAGAAGGTGCAGTAGTAGGAGAACTAGAAGATACACAATTAGAAGGAGGAGTAGGATAAGTATGAGATGAAGGGTGGCTGGTTGAGTTGGTGGAAGAGGGAATGAAAGTAGATAGAGGGACTTGCTGAACAGAAGAGGTGTGAGGAATACAGATAGAAGGAGTAGAAGAGATTTCTGAGCAAGTAGGAAATAAAGATAGGTAGGGAAATTCGGTTTCATTAAAAGTGACTGTTTTAGCAATATAAATTTGCCTGAAGGATGAAGGCAATGGTACCCTTTGTGTGAGGCACTATAGCCAAGGAACACACATTTAGTGGATCGAAACTGAAGCTTATGAGAGTGATACAGTTTGAGGAAAAGAAAGCAGCTGCAACCAAAGGCTTTTAGGAAGGATTAATTGAGTATAGTATGAAACAACTTATGATAGGGACATAGGTTGTGAAGAGTAGAGTAGGTAGATGATTTATTAAGTATACAACAGTATAAAAAGAATCCCACCAAAATTTATAAGGCAAAGAGGCATTGGCTAGTAGAGTCAGACCAAGCTCAGTAATGTGCATGTGCTTCCTTTCTGCATGGTCATTCTGAGCATGTGTATGAGGACATGGGTGACGAAACACCATTCCTAGTAGATCAAAATATTACTGCAATGATCTATACTCACCACCCCAGTCACTTTGAAAAGCATAAATTTTGCTGTGAAACTGTCTTTCAACAAAGATAAGAACTGCTTGACAGTTTCAAACACATCAGACTTAGTGGTTAAAGGATATATCCAAATAAGCTGAGTGAAAGGATATATCCAAGTAGAAGAAGAGTGAAATGACGCAAATCTATTTCTAACAACTAAAGATTATTTACAATTCAAAAAAAATAATCAATACCCAATATAATCAAAGAAAAAAGAGGCAAGAAGAGGCAAATAACTCTACCTGGGTTGAAAGAAAAAGCTTGAATTTCAAAAGACTGAGAAACAAACCTTTCGGTGCCGGAGAATACGATTAGCACATCTACAACGACATAGTTTCTTGGTAGCTGACTAAGTTTCTTAGCAGAAATAATTGAAAATAAGAACAAGAGAAGTTTGAGCAGGGGAGATTTGGGGGAAGAAGAGCGACGTGCGAGGGTTTTTGTTCTTTCGTTCATTCTCACTTTTTACTTTTTAGTATTCAATTCTGAGTTTCTGACTAAAACTTTACTCTTTAGTCTTTACGATTCCATTCATTCAACAATAAATTAGTAATATAATTATTAAAAAATTAAAATTAAATAGTTCTAAAACATATGCGGGCGGGGTTAACTACGACTCCCAAATCGTGACCTGACTGCCTAACAGCGGTTTGTTATAAATTCGAATCGCGGGTAGTTTTACAAGAAAAAACCGGCGGGTACGAGTTCCAACAGGCAGTTTGAACGGGCGGGTCGGGTGGGACGGTTATTTTAAACACCCATAACTCTGAGTAAGTTACTCAAATCTTTGGTAGCAGTCAAAGAGGTTATAGGAAAAGGCAAAGGTGCTCAAGTCCTGAACATCCCTAGTAGCTCAAAGGAATCATCCGAAAAAGGAAAACTAGAAAAATAGCAGAAAGGGTGGTCAATTCAAGAAGAGCAGTGGGAGTAAGAAGACAGTCCTTACCGGCGGCATGCGAATGCCAAAGGAGAAAGGAATGTTCTTCAAGAGTGGTAACAAGGGGACACTAGAAGAATTATTATCCAGATGTCAAGGAAAAACAGAAAGAGATGTGAATCGCTCTTGTAACTGAAACTGTTTTGGTTTCCTCTTCTACCCGTGAATGGGTAGTGGATACAGGGGAAACTGGTCATGTTTGTTACACCTTGCAATGTTTCTTGAAGAAAATGAAATTTAGTGATGGTGAGGTGGTAGTCTCCTTGGGCAATAGATCGAGAGTTCCTGCAGTTGTCATTGGAGATTTACAGCTATCTTTTGATAGTTCTGTTTTAGTACTTAAATATGTTTTATGTCTAAGTTTAGGCGAAACATAATTTCTGTTTCAAAACTCAATACCATGGATGGTTATAAATCAAGTTTTGATAGTGATGCTTCTATCATGAAAGACGATGATTTTATCCGTGGTGGCCCATCAAACAGATCTTTATATACTATTACTTGCAAACCGCGTAATTCTGTCCTCATCATCGAATTCTAATAAGAGGAAAAAATCTTCTAGAAAACAAATCAAACTTATCTATGACATCTACGACTAGGTCACATCAATCTGAATAGGATCCCAAGGTTGGTGAAATATGAATCTTTGGAGTCTCTCTGAATGGAACCACTTCCAACCTGTGAATTCTGCTTGGAAGGAAAGATGGTGACTAGGCCTTTTAAGGCAAAGGGTTATAGAGCCACAGAAACACTAAGTTTGATTCATTCTGACTTGTGTGGACCCACGTCTACACAAGCTCGTGGAGGGTATGAGTACTTCGTCACATTTACTGACGATTACTCGAGGTATGGATATGATTGCCTTTTTCGCCACAAGTCGGATTGCTTCGAAACCTTTAAGGAATTCAAAAGAAAAGTGGAGAAGAAGTTAGGTATCAAAACAATGCGATCTGATTGTGGTGGGGAATACCTATCCAACGAGTTCAAAGATTACTTGATAGGATGTAGGATTACATCTCAGCTGACATCATAGGGGACGCCTCAGCAGAATGGTGTGTTATAGAGAAGGAACCGAACTCTCTTATAGATGGTTCGATCGATGATGAGTTATGCAACGTTGTCAAATTCCTTTTGGGGATATGCCCTAGAGACTGCAGCATACTTATTGAACCGTGTACCTTTCAAATTGGTTAACACGACTCTGGTCGAGTTGTGGAGCGGGCACAAGCCCAGGATGCACCACGTAAATATTTGGGGGTGTCCTGCTTATGTGCTGATTAAGCAGACAGACAAGTTGGAGCCACGTTCAGAGGTTATGTTGTTCATACGGTATCTAAAGGAAACGAAGGGTGGATACTTTTATAATCCTAAAGAACAGAAGATCATTGTTAGCACCAACGCTCAGCTCTTAGAAGAGGATTGCATTAGTAACCACAAGTCTCGAGTCGACATCATCCTTGAGGAATTACAAGGTGGTCGAGTTCCACTTGAACAGCTAGTTCTCCACGAATAACTGCACAATCTGTTAACACTATGCCTGACACTGTTCGACGTAGTGGGAGGGTAATATTTACGCCTGATCGGTACATGTTCACTGGGGAGACGTCTGATCATCTTCCGGCTGATGAACAAGATACGGTGGATCCCTAGACCTATACCGAAGTAGTAGGAGATGTAGATGCAGATTCATGGCGAATCACCATGGACTCGGAATTTGAGTCCATAACTGATATGGATGTATACGAGATCACAGAACCACCTGAGGAGTGCAAGGCAATTGGTAGTAAGTGGGTATACAAGAGAAAGAGAGGACCGAATGGAGAGATCGTGACATTTAAGGCCAGGCTAGTGGCGAAAGGGTTTACTCAGAAAGAGGGTATCAATTATGAGGACATTTTCTCGCCTGTAGCAATGCATTTGAATTCTCCTTGCGGTTGCAGCTCACATGAACCCAGAGATCTGACAGATGGATATCAAGATCACATTCTTAAGCGGTCACCTTGAAGAAGATAGAGACATGTACATGAAACATCCAGAAGGTTATGTAAAAGAGGGCGAAGAGCATCTAGTTTAGAAGATTGAGAAGTTTATTTATGGACTTAAGCAAGCTTCCCGATTATGACACCAACGTTTTGACGAGGTAGTCAAACCATATGGTTTTGTATACCGTATCTGTGTTAACAGATCAGTGGTGTTTCTTGCACTTTACGTAGATGACATCCTTCTCATTGGAAACAATGTAGAAGTGTTATCAGACGTAAAGAAATGGTTGTTCAAGTAGTTTCAAATGAAGGAATTAGGTGAAGATGCTTACATCCTTGGGATCAAGGTTATCCGAGATCGCCAGAAAGGGATGTTAAGCTTGTCAAAAACATCCTACATTGATACTATCATTGATCGTTTTAGCATGCAAGATGCCAAGAATGGTTCATTACCTTTCAGACATGACATTTTTCTATCCAAGAATCAGTACCCTAAAACGCATGAAGAGATAGAAAGTATGAGGGTTGTACCATATGCTTCCGTTGTCAGTAGCCTCATGTATGTGATGCTTTGTATGAGACCAGATATCTCATATGTTGTAGGCATGGTCTCAAGATATCAGTCTAACTCTGGAAATGAGCACTAGACTGCGGTCAAGCATATTCTCGAGTACCTTAAACGGACTTGAGATTATATGCTTATTTACCAATCAGACAGTCTAGTACCTTTGAGTTATACAGACTTAGATTTCCAGGCTAATAGAGACAAGAAGAAGTCCACATCGAGTTATGTGTTTACCTTGGGAGGTGGAGTCATCTCATAGAGGAGTGCAAAGTAGAAATGCATTGCGGACTCAACCATGGAAGTAGAGTATGTGGATGCTTTAGAAGCTTCGAAAGTGGCAGTTTGGCTCAAGAATTTCCTCCTGGATCTTGATATTGTTCCTAATTTGCTTAAGACTATCACAATTTATTGTGATAATTCGGATTCAATGGCAAATTCAAAGGAACCCAGATCCCACAAAGTGTCTAAACACATAGACAAGAAGTACTATATAATACGAGATTTCGTAAACTGAAGTGATGTGTTGGTAGACAATATCGGAACAGAAGACAATCTAGCTGATTCTTTCACGAAGAGCTTGACAACCTTTATCTTGTATAAGAGTTGGATTGTGTAGTGTGTTGTAAATCAAATAAGATTGCACAATTCATTGGACTACATGTATTAATCAATTAAATGGACTAGTTGTTGGATATTTGTATACTAGAAGCAACATTTTTGCTTGTATACAATGTATTTTTCTTTGCACTGTTTTTATTCTCCTATCTAATTAGTTATATTCGCGCATGTAGTCTTTTATCTTGTATAAAAGTTAGATTATGTAGTGTGTCGGGTATCACAGAAGCCTACACAATTGGTTGAACTGACAAGATAAAAACAGCTATCACAGCTGAGACAACTTAAGGATAAGTTGTCGGTTTTTAAGCTGCAGTTTACATAAGAAGTGGCTTATCTTGGCTTCTTGTCTATACTGGTATGCTGAAGGTGATGTATTGATGGATCACATTGAGATGTGTTCTCCTAGCTGACCTTAGTGGAGAACCAAAGATCTCGGTGACTTAATTTAGTCTTAAGCTTGATAAGATTTCAGCTGAGTGATTTAGCTATCTCTCACTTTTACTATGGTGAATGTCATCGCGACAGGATTTACATATCTTGGCTGATAGTAGTTATTTGTAGCTTAGGTTGGTTATCAGTGTCTTGCATCTGTATCCCTATTATAATATCCCCTAAGGAACTCGTAAGGATTAACACAAACTAAATCCGGCCGATTGATTAAGTTCACGTGTGTTAATAAGGTCGACTAGTACTACTCAAGAATATAATAACATGTTAATTAATTTAAGCTGTCAGTGAGCTTAATTAACTAACATATATTTGTTTCTTAAATACGGAGATCAATTAAGTCTGAAATACAAGTCAATGCTCAAGTTGGGATAAAGGGGTAAGTCAGCATGGATTCTCTAATGGAATGAATCTGTGTTTATTAATTAATTTTGTTCTGGGCTGAGCATAGATAATTAATTAATTTGAGACCCGAATTTATTTCTTGTATTGGATCCCTGGTCTGGCCTAAATAGATGTCGTATTTATTCCGCTCTCTCGATAATTATTATTAATATATTTATACATTATTTAATAATGTGGAAAATATTTATCTGGATTTAATTGGCTGAACTAATTAATTGATAAATATGGTGCCTAGTTATTATTAATTATATTATAGGCTGAATATTAATTTAATAGAAGCCCATTAGCAATATAATTACTAATGGGTCACAATTATAATATAACATAATATTGATACATTATATAATATAATAAGAAAACACGTTCAGAACTCATGTAATTCAATTCATCATTCATAGAAAGACAAACGTGAGAACGTGTGAGTGAGAGCACTTAGAATTCATTTATCTCAGATCTTTGTCCACATGGAGGAGCGGAAGGGCCAGAACACAGTTCAGAAGCTCCAGACATGAGCAAGAATCGGAGGTTATCCAAGGACGAAGGTATGATTCGTCTTTATCGATCCTTCACTTTACACAACAAGAGGATCTCAATTAGAGTGATACTTTTGCCACAATAGGTAAGCGTACATGTGCGTAGCCTACTTGCTTTAGCTGCTTATAAGAGATTATTTCTTGAGCAACTAGATGTGAATAACGCCTATTTACATGGTGAGTTACATGAGAAAGTTTACATGCAAGTCCTTCCAGGCTTTGTCAAGGATGGATCTAACAGAGTATATCACCTTCTAAAAAGCCTTTATGGCCTTAAACAAGCAAGTAGACAGAGGTTTTTTAAACTTTTGTCTGCACTTGAAACTTATGGTTTACTCAGTTTACATCATATTACTCTTTGTTCACTATACATTTTCCCACATATTCTTTGGTGCTCCTTGTATATGTCGATGATATTCTTCTTGCTAGGAACAATATGGATGCAATCACCAAGATCAAAACCTTCTTAGATGAGTCTTTCAAGATCGAAGATCTGTGAATCATGAAGTATTTTCTTGGCTTGGAGGTGGCCAGATCCTCTAAAGGTATTACCATCTGCCAATGCAAATATGTTATAGAACTGCTGGAGTGAGAGGGATATGCAGACTGCAAACCAACGGCCTTTCCCATAGATACAAAGCTAAAGTTAAGTGATCATAAAGACTACTACATAAGTGATGCATCTCCCTATAGACGCTTCATAGGGAAGTTGATGTATCTTATAGTTACTATACCCGGTATCACCTCTGTTCTAAATACCCTGGCTCAGTTTATGCAAAAAACCCAGGCACACTCACCTCACTGCGGCTCATAGGGTTCTAAGATACCTAAAGGGAAGCATTGGCTATTCTACTCTTCTCAATCAGATCTTCGTGTCAAGGGATTTAGTGACTTAGATTCGACAAGTTGCATTGAGTTACTGGCTGTTTCTTGGACATTCTCTCATCGCATGGAGATCAAAGAAGCAAACTATTGTATCTCACAGTTCAGCAGAAGTAGGATACAGAGTAGTAGCCTTAGCTTCCACAGAAGTTCTAGGGCTTCTTCGTGTCTTTGCTGATTTTAGGCACCCTCTTAGATCTGCCACTTTATACTCTGATAGCAAGTCAACCGTTGCTCTTGCCGCTAATCTAGTCCATCATGAACGAACTAAACACATTCAAATCGATTGTCACTTTATACGGGAACATATTCAATCCAGCCTTCTTCATATCCTTAATGTTTCTACTTCCAACCAGCTAGCTGATATTCTAACAAAACCGCTTGGCCGAACTGGATCCTTTTCTCCATCTACTCTCCAAGTTGAGAGTCCACAACGTGTACTCTCCACTTGACGGGGGTACTGTGATTCTAAACCTAAATCGCCCATGCATCTACACGAAGCCACAACCGATGATAAAGGGTATGTTTGTCCTGTGTCACGTGAAAACCCACGTGCATGGTAGTTATGGAAAAAGTTTGTAGATTGCTTAGTTTGTTACTTGTTAGATAGTTAGCTTGGAGGTTAAGCATTGTATATAAACAACATCATGTATAGCCTTGTAACTTACACGTTCATTTTCAAATTTTATGAAATGCATTTTTCCACTCCAATCTTCTTCTTCATTCCAGATCTAGAAATTATCGGAACATTAGTTTATATCGCAAATTTAAATATATTCAGCATCTGTAAACAGAATAATGATACCGGCGGCGACTCAGGACTCAGCCAACGACGGATTATGCTGCTAGTCACTCTCACAAGATCCTCCGCCGCTTCCTACCCCAATGATCTCCGACTACTCGCCACTTCAGGTTATTATTATACCTCACCACTAAGACTTCATCTGTCTAATCTTATATAAAAAAACAGTTCATTTCGACACTCGTTTTCTAAATCCTATTCACTGTTAACATAGTTCAAGATGAATGTCACAAGGTTAAACGCAGATCTGCTATTTTTCACTCCCGTTCCTGTATTGAATTTTATGCAGGGCAGGGGTGGGTTAATGATGAGATGTGGGCCGTTGATCAAATCTGGGACTGTGACAAGCATACTACAAGATTTATATACGAAAAGCCCAACCCAAGAAAATACTACAAAATGGATCGCACGATTGAAATCCAATAAAAAAAAGTAAGCCGCCAATTGAGGTGACTTGGGGCCTGTCGAGTTTGGGGGTTTTATGGTAAGATGACGGTAGCCTAGTCTATCTAGTAAATAGACGACGCACCAAATACGCAATCGTATCTCTTTCTCTTTTATGACACTGGCCATATCTGCCCCCCATTTTCCCAACAACATCAAGCGTCATCTTTCTACTTTTCAAAATAAAAAAATACACACATATTTGTAATGCTATGATAATGGACATTGCGATACAATTAATTTCTATATTAACAACTACGTAGTATTTACTTCTCCAAGGTACAATTTTATGCTAAAACTAACTTAACATGATTTCATTGGTGTGGTTCTATCTCTCACTACGGAATTATTGAAGTTGTAAGTCATCTATTCATTTGATGGTTGGTTTGTATTATTCCAATGAGTAGTGTGTTACCAAATTTGATTAGGAGTTGTAGTAAATGATTTACACATTGGAAAGAGAGAGAGAGAGAGAGAGAGAGAATTTAATAGGAAGCTCGCGTAGAACACGCAACCCTCAACTCTATCTTTGCACTTGGTTTGCTTACACTCTCTGCTCTTATTTTTCCCATCCATCATTACTTTTTTTTCTGGTCAATCTTTGATCATTGTCGCCAAAATCCACTTTTTTCACGACAAATTATTATTTACGTACTTGCTGGAGAAATTTTAAGCCACGGGCATTTAATGTGCCCAATCTTGTAATGACGTCGAGTTCTTGAATTTGGGAAGACATATGGAAGACAAAGTCTTGTTTAGAAAATACTCCAGTAGAGAATCTAGCATGTAAAAATTTTATCCAAACCATTTAGAAAATTCACATACGGTTAAATTTGTATTCTTAATGGGAGTAGAAAGCATTTAAGTGTAATTAATTAAAATCTTCAAAAGAATACGTAGAGGATAATGATGCGCAAAAAGTAAAGTGGAGGTAATCGGTAGAAGAAAAAGATTTACTGGAGCAGTGTCAAAACAGAGGTCAAATCTCGAGGGTGGGGTCTCATTATTTTATTGCTCGCTTTGAATCTCAACATGCAACCTAGAAGAGCATTAAAGAGTTTGCATGGGCAAAAATACACGTCTTTGAAATTCCCTTCACTCCAAACCCAAAATCATCAATAATTGTCACAAAAACAAATCTGTGAAAAGATATATTACTCGATCTCTTTTCTTGCGGTGATGATGATAAGAATTTAAAGAATGGCCACTCCTAGACTCTCCATTGCTTTAACTCCTCTCTCTCTCCTTCTCTTTCTCTCTCTCACCACGAATCCTGTTCCTGTATAAATAGAGGAGCTGCGTCTTCAACTCTGGCCTGCATTCTAGTAATATGGAAGAAGACAGCAACGGGTGTGTGGCCCTCGTTGGAGAAGCAGGGCACGTGCATGTTTACGAATTACTTGACTGTGTTCTCGATTTGCACGTGCTCCGCTACTCCAACATGGGTTCCTCACTCTCCATTTAGCAAGGTGTGATGGTAATGAGAGAGGAAGCTACTTACTTTGCGTATCAAGCATCTAATGTAAGTCTTGAAGCTTTTTTATATGATCCTTATTTGTCTACATATATATTTTATTTAGATTTCTTGATTCTTGATGCAGATGATGGTCCATAGCTTGCATTTTCTGTTAGCTACATTACATACTACAACCAGATACAAAAATTCATAGCAGGGCAAGACAGTCTCTTGCGGGACAGCCTGTTGATTTTATTTTTATTTTTTTGTTTAAATAACCTAGTAACTGATCATTTAAATTATTTGAACCCCAAAACTCCATTTTGCAAATGGAAGAAGCAATGACAAATATTAACCAGACAGCAACAAGGAATAAAGCATTCCTATGTCTGAATGACCGATTTACCACACGCAATGCACACATTTCCATACTCACTGTCCCCTCCACCACCACTCTTTAATATATAATATACTCTATGTTTTTCTAATATGTGACGCAAAAAAGTAAATTATACCGTTTCTAAACCATTATACATGAACGAGATTCCCGTCTAAAAAGAGTCTGGGCCTTGAGAGAGTGTCTCTTCAAGCCTCTCGTTAAAGCCTTTCTCAATGTCTTGTTTGTGAGTGAATTTATCCAATTCATATGGGCTCAAAGAAAGTGTCTTCTTAACCTTCTGGCTATACTGCCGATTAAAAGCTGGCTTGGGAAGGCTAAGACTTCGATTTTTCATGTTGGGCTCCACGCCACCCTCCACATCTTGCATTTGAATCCCACCTCTCACCAACTGGGCCGATCCTTCTTCTTCTTCTTCTTCCTTCTCCGCCTCTTCCTTATTTTTGTACATGGCGTATAATAATAACTGACCCGACCCCAATAACAATCCAATCCCATTTGGCACCTACAAATTTATACACTTCATTATTCCCAACAATTCTAAATTTTAAAAATGAAGTTCCAAGAGACTTACTCCGATATACAAATCTTTAACTAGTACGGCGTAGGCGGCCCAAACGCCTCCGTTGAGAAACTGGAAAAACGTGAGGAGAAAAGGCATATACTTCACGCTTTTCGTCCTTATCACCGTCCTCTACGATTCAAACATAATTATTAAAATCAAATAAATTACATATGTAATTTCAAATTATAATTAAATTATAATATGTACCATGGCTGCCAGAGGTGCAGCATACATGCCAATAGTTAATCCAGCGCACAAAATTCCGACCAATGTGATCCTCAAACCCCCTCGTATAGCTACCAGAGTTACAAGAATCACTGCCCCAAGAAATCCGACATTCACCGCTGCTACCAACTTCGCCGATTTCATCTATAAAAATTTTACAATTACATCATTTTATGAGTAATTTATGAGTATGTGTTTGTGTGTGATAGTTGCCATTTACTAACCTTGATGTTTGAGGGGGCGTAGAAGAGGAAGAGGGCGACGTAGACGACGTGGAGAGCAGCGCCGGCGCCGTTGACGGTGACGACGAGCAAAGCTCCGGGTTTAAGGAGGCCGTAAAATGTCCATAAACTAGTGCTTAATAATGTGGTTATGTAAGGGAGTCCTTTGTAATTCTCTGTTGATTTCTTCTTCACTACCTGCTTGAATGTTTTTCTGAAATTATGACAACATTTTTTGTTAATTTTTTTTTATTTATTTATACTGAATATGCAACTAATTAATTATTATCTGAACCAAAAAGTGAAGACGTACATTGGAGATGCAAACATGAGAATAGAAATCGCATTTCCTGCATCGATTAGAGAAGAAAGTCGTTAGTATTTAATTAAAATCTAGAATTGATGTATATATTAATGCAAAGTCTTGATCATGAATTAATAAGAAAGCTTAGTAATTAATTACCGATAATTCCGAGAACTAAACTTAAGCTAGCCATGGAGGGGTGAACAGCTATAATTTGGAGAAATGGAGGAGAGAGAGGTGGTGTGATGCAGAGAGATGGGAAGATGGAAGTGAGAGAATATGAGGTGATATCATAAATTTTGGCGTAGCAATTTGTTGAATTTGTCGGTACATCAATATTTTCTTCAACAGAATGTTGCCACGTGTACCTTTATTTCACTGTGCAGCATTCACTTCACGAGTTTCATTTTCAATTACGGATTTCATGCCCATAAAGCATAGTCCATTTTCAAACTATTGCTACGGTCACCTTCCTCCCTTTCCGCATCTTTGCCAGGATAATATACAATGCTTATTATAATAATAAGCTATATTTGTTGGGAAAAATTAACAAATTGTATATCATAGAGTAAAATTACATATTTGAGGAGGTTAAGCTTATTAATTTGCAAATATCATAGGGTAAAATGAACTTTTATGTTCTATAATTATACTCTATTCTATGTTACCTCTATAAATATTTAATATGTAGTATAGTTTAAATAAATAATTAAAATCAAAATCAATTTAACTTAGCATACGTGTATCATGTCAGCCAATTTATGAAATATGACATAGAAAGAAGTAAAAAAAACGTGAAACATAAATCTTTATGAAACTGGAGAGTCCAGATACGGAGAAGGTCAATTAATGTTGGGCCTACTGGTCTCCAGCGGACTTCCAAGTAGGGGTGTAAGTGGTTTTGCTCCGAACCACGAAACCGATCAAATCGAATCGAATCAAATCGAAAAATGTGGTTTGGTTCGGCTTCGCGATTTGATTCGATTTATTTTTTTAGGAACCGTTTACATTCGGTTCGGTTCGCGGTTTTAAGAATTTTTGAACGGTTCGAACCGAACCGAACCGAACCAATATCTTATTTTTTAATTTTTTAATTTAATATTTGTCTTTCTTGATAATGTTATTGGATTTAAATATTAGATTTAAGTTAATATCAATTCTAATCTTTACAAAGGAAGAGAAATGAGTAACAACTCTATACTTATGAGTTTGGAACGAGTGACATACTATAAAATATTATTCTTGCATTATTTAGGATTTAAAAAATAAAAATAAAATAAAAAGGTGAACCGATAAACCGAACCGAACCAAACCATTTATAAGTGGTTCGGTTCGGTTCCAATATTTTAAAACACATCGAACCGAACCGAACCGAACCATTTCTATGTGTTTGGTTCGGTTCCTAAAATACATAAGAAACCTAACCGAACCAAACCGTTACATCCCTACTCCCAAGAATAGTCAGTCGTCAAATTCAGAATGGTAACGAACACTACTCTATTTCTTCCTCAAATCTTGATTGTCACATGCACTAAAAATTAAATATTAAAATAAGTCTCGTGCATGCATTAAAATCACAAAATTAAATAAGATTTCTATAGAAGAAAATTCCAAATCAATTTGTAATCTGGGCCGTTGTGATTTGATAAGCAATGTCGGATGGATTTTGATGTGGTTCGATTGATTTCAAGGTGGGCGGGAAGGAAGGGCAGAAGTTGCTATCCAACTTTTGCAAAAGGAGCAAAGTAGAATATCAATTCAAACGAAAAGACTCACAACTCTACAAATGTAGGGTAGATACAAATTTTGTATATATAGGAAACAATGTCAAACACTATCCGCTGTTTAGATGAAAATGCATATAATTATCATCCCTTCGTTTTTACACAAATAATATATGTTGTTCCTAAAAAAATATGGCATAGAATACCATTAGTTAAATTTAATCATATGTATATTCAAAAACATAAGAGCATCCCTAACAATACTTCAACAATACTTTAAAATAGAACACAACTCTATTGTAGAATTGAAAAACTGCTCCAACAGTTCCTTTAGTTTACTCTACAACAAAGGATATTAACAATGATCGAAACATTCATGTTTGGTTCGGGAAGGGATTATAGAAGTTTTAAAATGAGCGGAAAGATAATCTACTTTCATTAGGTGATTTATTAGATAATCGAAAACAGAAAAAGATGCTAGAATACTAGAAGGTATAAAATAAAATTGTAATATATCTTTGTGCTACAGGTAATTCATCCCTCTTTTTTTTTAATTTTCTTTTTCTTTGTTATTTCTCCTTGTTTTTAATTTTTGCAATTATAAATTATTTTATTATTTGAATAAAACCGAAAATTGCAAGAAATAAATTTATCTTTTTGCAAAAATTTAAATATAATTCTTTACAAAGTAATTTATTTTAAAAATATTAATTTTATCTTTAAATAAGAGTAAGTACAAATGTAAAAGTATCTGAAAATTTATAATATTTAAAACTAGTAATTAATAAAAAGATTAATCCAATAATAGAAAATATAAAATAGAGATTATATTGTATAGCTAAATATAGAGTTCATTAATTGTTAGAAATGATTGTGGTAAAATTCTATATTTTATTTTTACTCTAGGATACAACAAACCTTTGGATATGCTCTCAAACACTAACGTTTTAAATTTGTTAATTTATCTATAAAATTACGTGTTTGCCCTCTATATATCAGCTCAGTATCAGGGCATCAGGAATGACATCAAGCGACATCTTATTTCGAAATATTTTAATAGGTTAAAATACTAGTGATAAAAAATTTATATATCATTTAAGTCAATATTTTATACAAAAAATACTTGATACTAGAGGTGGCAAAATGGGCGGGCGGGCGGGCCCAGCCCCGGGCTTATCGGGCCAACTTAATTTTTGGGCCTGCTCGAGCCCGCCCGGTACTTTACCGGATCATGATTTATGAAGCCCAACCCGACCCCGGGCTTTCGGGCGGGCGGGCGGGCTTAGCCCACTAATTTATTTAATATTTTTTATAATTTTATAATTATATATTTGTTGTATAAAAATAAAATTAACATGTATAATTTAAATTAAATATGTTAATATTGAATAAAGTATAAATTATGAAGTGATTAAATCAACTAAATAAATCATATTATAGATTTAAGTACAAATAAATATCAAAATTCAAAGCCGTATACAAGTAAACATTACAAAAATTCAAACTAAGATAATAAACAACGTAAAATCATCAAGTTTCAACATATATTAATTGCATTTTGAATCTTTCTTTGATAAGTTTTTCTCTTCCATCTTTTTTTCATTTATATTTATGTATTAATATTAAAATTATCTAATAATTATGCATTTTTTTCGGGCGGGCTTTTTAGCCCAAAAACCCCGGGCTTTTTTAGCCCAAAGCCCATAGAGCCCGTGGTTTTTTTGGGCGAGCTTTTTAAGCCCAGCACACCTTCGGGTTTCTATTTTTAAAGCCCAACCTAATCCTTTTTTCGGGTACCCGGGCTGGCCCACCGGGTCGGACCCATTTTGCCGGCTCTACTTGATACAAACGGTTGAATATTATTTGTGGGTAGTTTTAACTTTTAATTTAATCAAAACACATTTGAATTGAATGATTTAACAACTTAATTTTAAGAGTATTTGTGAAATTACACATAAAAGAAAAAGAACAATTATTTCTCAATCACATTTCAAGCATATGAGATGCACCTACTAGCGTTAAGTTTGGCGGCCAGGTATTCAGTACAACATTTTTAAGAATTTAGGATATATATATATATATATATATAGGTTCTTGACACCCTTTATCGTGTGAATGTGTGAACACTGCACTTTAAAGACAAACGTATTGCACTTTCAAGGTAAATATATTGCACTTTAATACCGCACTTTTACGAATTGCACTTAAAAGACAATTATCGCACTTTAAAGTATTGCACTTTATAATACGGTTTGTTTGCCTTTAAAGTGCGGTACATTTGTCTTTAAAAGTGCAATGTTCACACGTTCACACGATAAAAGGCTGTTCACATTTGAACCTCCTCCTATATATATATATATATATATATATATATTTATTATTATTATTATTATTATTATTTTAAATGGTAGTATGCATTTTCACGTAAATATAGGATAGGTTTTGCAATTTTTCGTAATTATATAATGTATACCTCTCTTTGTTGGCTTACTTGGTTTGGTTGGAGGTGAGGATGTTGGCATTTTTAGTGTATCAATGATAGTATCTGATGTTTTCATTAATTTAGTCTATATACGGTACCCGCTCTTCATTGTTTTCACAATAATATACTACCAAATATTAAGTCGAAGCTCAAGGCACAAATATAATCTAAATCTAAATAAAACATTCCAATCCATGGATTTCAAGCTACACTCAATTCGTGTATTAGAATCATTTTAATCTATTTGTGTTGTGGGTTTCACATGTTAAGTTAGAAGTCCTTGACATATAAGAGGAGAATCATTTGCCTAACCCGAGCTAGAGAATTAATTTGGGGTTTGACGTATTCCTAACTTTCATAAATAATTTATAATAATGATCGCAATTACATTTTGTAGAAGTTTGGAAGCAATAGTTTGATATATTAATTTGACGCAATATTTTTCTTTTCCCTGTCATTTGGCGGCCTAAGTTTCAAAAGTAACATAATATTCACAAAAAAATTATAAATATTATAATATTCAAAACACGGATAAATTATATTAAATCGTCAAATTAATCTACAAAAGCAAAACACAGGTTGAAGGTAATGTTTTTGAGAATGTTATTTTTGTCTTGTGGTATAAACGTATAAGTGAAGTTGAGGTTGAGCATTCACAAATTGGATAAGATTGAGTTGTTAATCAAAATAAGCTCAAACGGACATTTATGTAAATGACTTCATGTGGTGCTCATACTATTGATTCGATGGATTCAGGATGGATGGAGCTTACAAGGACATAGTAGTCTTTGAGAAGCAAACCAAACTGCAGCATTGACAAGGAGGGAGAAAGAGAGGGAGAATGGCACATACTTGACAAGGAGGGAGAAAGAGAGGGAGAATGGCATATAAGTAAGGTGGGTTATGAATTATGAATTATGATTAGGGCCTTTTTCAAGTTATGATTCACAAACATCCTTGAAATTTAATTTCCTAAATTTAACATTTTTTTTCTTTTATAAATGGGATATTTAAGAGATGGTAGCAGAGTTTCGAGTTGTAGTCATAAATGCGGACTGCAAACATGGAAGAGAAGTGATTAGTTGGCAACAGTGTAGTAAATGAGACAAGTGTAAACGTTTTCAACTGCCTTCTTTTTCTTCTTGATAATATTATTAGGCAAATTGGCGAAAATGGTACTCAATGTTTGACGGTTTGGACGAATTGGTCCCTAATGTTTAATTTTTAGTTTATTGGTCCCCAATGTTTGCAACTTTGGATAAATTGGTCCTTCCGTTAAATTTTTCGTCAATTGACCGTTAGTCAACGATATTTTCAAAATAATAATAAAATAATACGAGGGCATAATAGGAATACAAAATATTGAGGACCAATTTATCCAATATTTTCCGAAAATCTTATACCTACCCACCTAGGTTAAACAAAAAATTACCCCAAAGATCTGAAGAAATTACTCCGTAAATTCGATCCCTCCCTTGTCCGAAGCCACCGCCTCCATCGCGTTTGAGCCACCGCCTCCACCGCGTTTGAGTCACCGCCTCCACCGCGTCCGAAGCCACCGCGTCTGAGCCACCGCCTCCACAGCGTCCGACCCACCGCGTCCGACCCACCGCGTCCGAGCCACCGCCTCCACCGCGTCTGAGCCACCGCCTCCACCGCGTCCGAAGCCACCGCGTCTGAGCCACCGCCTCCACATCGTCCGAGCCACCGCGTCCGAGCCACCACGTCTGAGCCACCACCTCCGACCACCGTCCTTCCCTCGCCACCTAGACCGGCCGTCGTCCTTCCGTCGACACCTACACCGGTTTTCAATTTCTGAATTCTGTTGCAGTTTGCAAAAATCAGTGTTAGCTTTATTTTTTTTAAATCCGTTTTTGCAGTTCTAAATTATTTGACTCATTCATATATGCAAATTTCATAAAAATTATTTGACTCATTCATGTAAATTGTTGACTGCATTAGTACTCGATTAAACAGCAGTATTGATGTAAATCATTGAATGGTTGGATTATAACTAAATTAGGTCATTTTAGATTGCAGCTCCATTTTATGTTGTATTTACATACTGTTATTATGCAGGGGCATAAAGATTTTGTACATGGACATAACTAAGTAGGTCATGACTTCCGGAGGACCTATTGCCGTAGGTTGCTTAGAATTTTGTTAACGGGCAGATTGTAGTTTTGGGAAGAACTATTATCAGTATATATAGTTTTGGGCAGATTGTAAATTATCAGTATATATATAATTTTGGGCAGGTTGTATCATTTTCTGAGATATTATCGTATATATATAGTTGAATATTTTTAATGTTGAATGAAAGTGCGTTGTTCATTGGTAAAAATATAGTCATTACAGCAGTTAATTTTTTTTATTTAGTGTAATAATTTTTTTGGTAATATTGGTCCTATGCTGTAAAATTTGTTTTTTACATATATTGGATAAATTGGTCCTCAATATTTTGTATTCCTATTATGCCCTCGTATTATTTTATTATTATTTTGAAAATATCGTTGACTAACGGTCAACTGACGAAAAATTTAACGGAATGACCAATTTATCCAAAGTTGCAAACATTTGGGACCAATAAACTAAAAATTAAACATTAGGGACCAATTCGTCCAAATCGTCAAACATTGGGGACCATTTTCACCAATTTGCCATATTATTACTACATTCAAAAAAGCAAAATTTATTTTCAAATTTCACAAGAGAAATTGCAAAATACACGTGGGTGGGAAGTTGGAGGTTGGGAGTTAATGAAGAGGGCAGATAACATTGACAGTGATATTAGATAACGAAATATATTTCATAGCTAGTATGTACTCGTGTCAAGCATTTCTAAGTTATTTCTCCCTAGAATTTACTATTTTATTTTTTATTTTAATCGAATAAACTATTATAAGTGGAGATCCATCTGTATATATCATTAAACGAAAAACGAATAACATCTGAAAAGTACCCAGAACGTGACAATCAAAAAACAAAGCATAAGAGATTCAAAAAATATTTTAAAAATGTACGAGTATAAAAACTTTCTTGATATTAAAAGTGCTCATACGAAATTGCAATAATCCTTGGAAGTTCGAACTAACATTACAAAGTTCAAAAGTCAAGTTTGAGAAGATAAATAAGACACATTTTCAAACCTGTTAATACATGAAACCACTCGATGAATTAAATACGTATTGGATTTATGACTGAATAACAACGTCAATCATAACTAGCATTCAAGAACTTCAACAGTTCATTCCGATTCGTCTCTGCCAACTTGTCTTCCTTTGTTTTATCCAGCTTCAATAATATCTACAAAGGAAGCGCGATCAAGTATATAAACTATTGCTGGTAATTTGAAGTAGATGCCTTCATGGGCATCATTGTGAATCATTAAATTAAGATGGTATAACTCGCACCTTTTTCCCAGAGACGGCACTGCGACGAGCGCTGTCGTCTTTATCCTTTCCCAAGAACTGAACAAAACATAGTATAAATTAGAGAAATGTAGAAGTTGTATCCTTTATTGAATCATATGCAACAAGAAGAAGTAAACACCTTGGAGAGCTGCACAGGACTACTATTCTCCTCTTGCTTCTTCTGTATATGGCTCATATTGGCATGACAAAACCAAGCCAGCAACATCGCAGATCACCATGCCACAGACCCCAGCTCCAATTTCAAAGAGCCATTCATCAACGGCAGAGAGTAACATAAGGATCTCATATAAACGAATAATGTGTGTTCATGAACAACTCAATGACAACTTAACAAGATAAGGTCTGCCATGAAACCATTTGATGGAATGAATATCATATGACCAAAGCTGTGCAAGAGAAACCATGTTTACCTCTTTCGATCTTAGTTTGTGGCGTCGGCTATGGCTTTTCTTTTTCTCTTTGTCTCTGTCTTTGTCTTTGTTCTAAAATGCAACCAAGCAATGGAATAATTTGTTAAAAAGATATGTCAGCCAACAAATTGACAAGTGCCCTTAAATGATCACCTTCTTTGATTTTTCATTCCGTTTGTGCCGCTTTGAATGATGGGATGATTGTTCTTCACTGTCAGAAGAGCTGGATTTCACAAAAGCAAATAACATGAACTCAGAAGAGAATAAATTGGTTTTTTCACACATATGAACACCACAACCTCATTTACACGCTAATATACAAATTGTTGAAGGAAAACATATGAAAGTTGACTATCCACTAAAAACATATGACTGCTACAACGTATATCCACCTTTAATATATGTCCCATTACTTTCTCTCGCAAGTTTTTTGCACACTGTCATAAAGACTTCTAAATGCAAGCAACACAATTTTCTTTTAAAGGCTGTGCCAATCCTATTCAACATGCTCTATTGGCATTTGGCAAGATGGTCAAAAGATAACTTTGGACAAGATATTATGCTAAATATGTAATTAGCTTGGTTCTGCAACACCTCTGTAGGTTTAGAAGAAAACAGAATAAGAAAAGTCCTCTAGTTTGAAGAGTTAGTAACTTAGCATGGAGACCCTTGATCCCATTAAAGTTTATCGGAGGTTTCTAAGAGAGGCATGTGATTTAGAATTATTTCAGTTGATCAACCATGAAAGTAAAAGGGAAGGACAGGCATTTGTAACAAGTTGATATGCCGAAATTCAACAAATTCAAGTTTCACACAAAACAGAAAACGGTTAAACACATTAAAAAGAAATTTCCAATGTCATAAGAATGCTACTTGCATATTATACCAACAACATTTGTGATCATAGAACAACAATAGGTATCATTCAAAATGAAAAGACAATTTTGTAGCCCAAGCTCAACCAAAGATCCTGTATAGTGTAATCATCTTCTTGAATCCAACAAAACAATTCCTACTGTTACATTAAATTTCAAGCAAAATTGTTAAACACGTGAAATAGTACTTCTGAAACTAAAAAATAAATCCCAACCTCCCCGGGAGGAATCAGAACTGCGTCAATTTCATTCTTGACAACACGATGCACTAGCACAAGCAAGTTTTTCTTTTCGTTATTCAAAAGTAAGGAAACTGAGGAACGGATTTGATCCAAAAAAAAAAAACAATTTTCAAGTGAATAATTAAAAATCTTTTTCAATTAAGTTGGCCAAACTAGAAAATCAATGGCATAATTCCAAGGATATTGATATGATCAGACCCGAACATGCTCCATAGGTACAAAACCGAACTTTTCAAGCAGGAATTCATCTGTAAATCAAATAAAACTAGGAAGAAATCCGAAAACCCTAGAACCGAGATCTACAAAACAAAAGCATATGTAACAACATATACATATGTATAACCTGTGGTCTTCGGAGGAGGAGGTGGAGGTATAGCTTTCAGAGGAAGAGGGCGAATGACGCCTACGGCGACGTTTTGTGTGGGAGCGGCTCTTTTTGCTTATCTTGAGAGGGTCTCTATCGGCTTTGAGGCGCCGATGACGACGGCGTCGGCGGCGGGATCCATCGGAAGAAGAAGAAGAAGACGTCGTTGGCGACGAAGATGGTGCCATCGATTATCTGCCTTGCTAAAAAGAAACCAATTCAGTCAGACTTGATAGGTTCAATTCTTTTTAATAGGGTTTGGGTGGGGATGAAACGACGCTGTTTGGCTAAGTCAATGGCCTTTGATAATTTAATTGGGGTTAAGATTCATATTTTAGCTTGTTCAATTCTATAAAATTTATATGTTAACTACAATGTGAATTTTCAATATCATATCCTTAGTGGTTTACTCTAATTATACATTACTTTCCCACTAGAGCCCAGGGGTGATATACTGCACTTATCATACAAGAGAAATACTATAATTTTTAGTACTATAATGATATACTCCCTCCGTCCCATCTTTTTTATTCCATAACTTTTCGACGCGGTATTTTAGGAGAGTTGTTGGTTGTGAGTACGGATGTGGGGCCCTCAAATAAAGTATGTGTAATAATTTTTTATTTTAGGCAATGAAACAAGAATTGTGGAACGACCCAAAAAGGAAAGTGGAACAAGAATTGTGGGACGGAGGGGGTAATTTTTTAAATGCCGTGGTACATTGTTTCATTCAGAAACAAGTTAGGATCATCAAAATAGCAACTACACAAATCCAAAATATCAACGGTTACAACTGATCAGACCGTCTGTTATTGTTTAATTTTTTTTTAATAATAACTGCATTAGTTACAAAATTAAACTATTAAACTATTATTTATGTATTTCGAGTTCTGTCTTTTTGAATTGACATCAGATAACAAGAATTCTTTATCAACTTTTTTTTCCTAATATTTAACATAACTGTGCATGAAGTTATATAAAAAATATAAACCAACATGTCTAATCAATACATATATAAATCATATGAAAAATTGAACGACTACTCCCTTAGTTCTGGATTGAAGAAACAAATTAAATAAATAAAATTTGCACAATTAGTGACGAACCAGTTCACAACTACAGGTCTACACAAAGTTTAAAAAAAAAAAACAAAGTAATAGCCACCCCATCGTCGAGCAAAATTGCACAAGTGAATCTTCAATAAAAAGAGCCACCCACAATAAAGCAGCTCCAATTTTCTTCAATAAGTATAAATAACTTATGGTTTGAGGTGCTTCTCCAATTTCCCAGATTTCTTTCAATCTTACAAGTAGGGACAATAGGGAATTTCAGATTTTAGATTTGGGATTAAAAGTACAAGTAATTTCCTTAAATCTATAATTTAATTATATGATATATTTAATTCATTAAATGTATTTAGGTTATTTCACACTAAAAATGAAGGGATATATTAAATATTGTGATTTTTTAATATGAAATGACATACTCCCTCCGTCCTGCTATTACTGCCCATTTTGGTTTCGGCACGGAGATTAAGAAACTTTGTTTAAGTGTGTATTTTATGATTTTTAATTATTTTAAGAAATGAACATAATTTTCGAGGAGTGATTGATGAAAGAAATGAGAATTTATCCAAATTTTTGCATAGCATAGTTGAGGCAATATATTTTTTTTTTTTTTTTTTTTTCATATTATATTTTAAGAAATAATCTCAAGTTTTCAAAAAGTTAAAAATCATAAATTTTCGAGTACGGAGTGAAACAAAAATCGTGTGAAAGATAGATTTTTTGAGAGAGAGAGTATGATAATGTAGGAATGAGTATAAAGTAAGAAGGCCACTTCAATTTTTTGTTTAAGAGTAGTTTTTGTTATTTTAGAAAAGATGACAGTAATATCGGGATAACCCGATTAGGAAAGTAGGACAGTAATAGCGGAACGGAGGGAGTACTGGAATGACGTTATATCATAGATGGACAAACATACGACGCAATGTCAGTATACCTTATACCACCATGAAGTTAACAATATGGGGTTTTTTAATTTTCGATAAGATATTAAGGCATGACATTTCAAAACAATTAAGAGATGTGAAGGAATGAATCTGTCACAATTAATCAATTCATGCATCAATGTCATCTCAAGAAAGGATTCCACTTCTATACAACTTATCTCCACCTTCTGCCTGTGAATAATTCGAAGATGTTGGACCCACGCCTTGATCCCTAGCTTGAGACGCCATAACCATCCTTGCATTCCAATACCAAGGACGAACATACGGAGATGTAATCTCCGGTGACGGCCGCAGCATAACCGATCCCCAGTCCCTCTCTCCGACCTTAGCTTCTCTTATCCTACTCCGGACCAACAAGCCCCCTACATCCTCCCTTTTCATCTCTGATACGCTCCTCGCTATACAAAGGCAGATAAGAAGTACCTCTACTGCATCTTCCTCCGGCAGTATCTCCACCGCCAGCACCTTCCAGTTTAGAAGAGCAGTCGCTTTTCCAGTCGGGTTCTCCTCCGAGTACCTAACCATGGTCACATAGTCATCCTCCTCCGACCTAACATCTTGTGTTTTTACTTGATATTGCAGTTGTCTACCTTGTAATAGCTTCACCTGTAAGATGACAGTTACTACAACGTCGTCGATGTTAAACTAAAGGTGGGTTCATACTTTGATTACCATTGATTCAGATGATGTTCCATTCTGGAGATCAAATATCAATCCTGATATTGATGTTGATGAATCCCATTGTACTAAGAAGTCATTTCCTGTGGAGAAACTCCATGAAGCTTGGAATGCTTGTTTTGTTTCTTTTGGTGTCGCGGTTCCAACCAATTTCTCTGCTCTAGATGGCACATTCAGAAATAATTACACGTGAAAAAATCATGAATCAGAATGCTTAAGAGATGGATTATATGTAAGTTTTTCTTCTTTTTGAAGTAAATAAAATTACCCTTTTTGTTTCTTATACCCAAGAATCATGAAAAGTTATGCATGCATGGAAAAGTTGCAGACGTGAAGAATGAGTGCGTACCAGGAGACCTGCCAATTGAACTGGAACCAATAACGTAAGACCATGAACCCTCGTATATCTGTATAATTCGATCCTCCCATTTAAGAGATGTCGGAGCTTCGCCCCCTCGTCTCCAGAAGCCTCCTCCAACTCTAGAAATTAACAGCAGATTCAGTAACGGAACTGTAAAATCAAGTTCAAGCTATGTGTGTTTCTTACCTCATTCTAATAACAAAACACTCTCTGCCTCCATGATCCAGAACAGTACGAGATAACCACCTACCTTCTTGGGGGCGGTACTGATTCATTCTCAGAATGACATCTGATATCATGGCACCTGAATCGTCCGTGACCCGGTCTGGCACACATTTCAGCAAGTAAGGTGCTTGTACCGGTGGAGTTATTGAAGCAACAACCCTTATTCTTTCATCGATTTCTTTCTCTGATGTGAGCGAGGGTGCACGTAATAAGTCATTCCAAGAAAACAACTTGCTATCTAGCACAGAACTGCCTTTAGAGCAGAATCCACCACGGTGACGTAGGTCAAGTATAAACCCTTTGGTCCCAAATTCACAATAGAGATGCCATGCTTTCTGCCAGGTTTCTGGCGTGAAGTTGGATACTGATTTATCCATTTTCAGCTCCCTGTGGCACTTTGCTAGTCGAAGACGAAGAAAATCCCGTGAAGGATTTCTTTGCACTTTCTTGATACTTTTGATTACTTTTACTGTTATGCACACCTGACATTGCAGATTACGGTTATTCATCAACAATTACGAAATTGTCAGCAGTATTAATACTGAACTAACCTCGAACAAGAACCTGGGGACCAAGGATTTGTATTTGGTGTTGACATCAGTATCTGTTACATCCCAGTAAAAAGGCAGATCCGAGATAGGCTCAGAGATGGCTGCAGCCCCTGCTTTCTCCAATGGTTGATCAAAAGTTCTCTCCCAAAGCATTTTGGTTTCTACTACGTCTTTTTCATTAACTGCATCCCCAACCCCAACTATCTTTTGCACATCTCCCTCCAACTCCTTAAAGTCTACTGCATATACTGTTGGATAGCTCTAGTAAATAAACCCAAGTTAAAAATAGCTTTAACCATTTTACGTCTCAAAAATAACCATAACTCGTATACTTCATATGGAAGTGCGTTGCTTAAAAGCAAGGATTGACCTATGGGTTGATTATATTTTCTTCTCTCAAACAATAGATGAAAACAATTAAAGAAAACTGGCCTTCTAGAGTTTGAATTAGAATTTTCACTTTCGAGTCACAAAACACACCAAAAAGCTATTGGTTGATCAAGCACTTAACTTTTGCCTAGTGCCAAACCATATAAGTGTAGAAAAACCAGATTTATGACTTCAATTCAGTGAGACAAGAATTAGCGATGTTGTCCCTCCAGTGTCCCCATTTGTTTCTATACCATAATTAATATTTACCAACCACATAATTTCCACCAATTTATTGCAATGACAAGATAATAGCCACATACTCTAAAAAGTATTCTTACAACATAGAATACTAAGGATAATTTTCTTAGCGTCATGCATATGTCAAAAGAGAACAAACAGGACGGCATTATGGACAAAAGCTACAGAACAAGCTTGCTTTCACATTCAGGACAAGTTCATATGCTCCATGTGCCCTCTAGTATTAAAAAGTAAACATAAACTTGGAGAAATAAATCTGACATTAATTTATGTCATCTGTTTCACATTAAATAATCATATCATATCATATCATATCATATGCAGTGAAGTTAAGTAAGATCCCCAACAACTATGAAATCATGGTTTCTTTTCTACTCAACTCCACAATTATTACACAACTTGACAACATGGGATTAAGTTGGAGAGAGTCACCTGATGAGTAAGCCACATTAAGAAGACATCCGAGGTGGGGACAATGCAAGAACATTCATCACCAAATCTATGAACCATGTAAACGAAACCTCTGTATCTTTGCTTGGCTGCCACTAAATACACCATCTCACTATAGTATGGCTCTGGAAACATTTTATACAGATTCCTACACTTTGATACTTGATTCAACAGATCTTCACTGAAGACAGAAGAGTATTTTGTGGGATCATCGCCGACCTCGTTTTCCAACGGTTCCGATGGGAACTTGTACTCCCAGATTTCGCTGCATCTATTCACTGCATAATCTTCATTTTCTTCATCAAAAATAGTTGGTTTCCCCATCAGTTTACCGAATCTTGACTCACAGTAATCTCTGTAATTGCCCTAAAAATAGTTTCCACGGACTGTCCATTATAAAACTGGACTATATGAAAGAAAAGAAACAGAAAACGGTTGCAATTGAATGTATTAATTACATGATTAAGAGTGTGGCAAAACCAAACCCATTCAACATCAAGAGGGGGAAGAATCATTGGAGGCTTCGAGCCCGTTGTGAGATCGGCAATTAATGGCATCCATAACTCATCGTACCTGAAAAAAGCAAGCAAAAACAACAGAATCCTATCAGAAATCCACAAAATCAAAAACATAAAGAAACCCAAGACCATCAAGAAATGCTATAAAAAAAAGTGAAGCTTTTTCAGAAAAAAAAAAAAAAAAAAAAAAAAAAAAAAACCGACCTTCTAATGGCTTCCAAAATTGTGGGTTGGTGATTAAGCCTCTGAGAATCGGAGACCAATCTCAAAAAGGCAAGATTTCTTCTAGCAGCCGCAACAAGATCCACGCTGAAGCGCACAGTTTCATCCTCTGATATCTCACTCAGTGTTCTCATCGAAGGAACCATCTGTTCTCTTGGTTTCATTCTTTTATTCTTTCCTGGGTAGTGACAGGAGTTGAAAGATTATCGAGTTTGATTCGAGGAGTTATTGAAGAAGTGGACTAGGTTGTTTTCGAAGTGGGCGAAATTGATAGAGATGGCGGTGGGCCATGGCAGCCGGAATATGGTCGTTGACACGTGGTGACTTGGTTCACTGCTCAGAGAGTCTTCGTTTGGTGGAAAAGTTCAACTCACCTCAGATAGTATTTGAGATGAAGTTTATCGATAAGTGTTGAAAATTGTTGGAAGCTGCTGAAAGTGGTTGAAAATGGTTAAAAGCAGGTGAAAGGTGTTGATTTTGATAATTTATAAGTGTTTACAAAAAGTGCTGAAAGTCAAAAATTAATATTTAAAAATATTAATAAAGTGATATTTTATAAAATGAAAATATTATTTCTTTCTCACTTATTAAACAAATTTAGAATTTTTATGCAAATAAAATTTAAAATTTATTTTCACTCATATAAAATAGTATTTTAATAAAAAAATATTAAAATAAAAATTAGAAAAAAAAATTAAGTATAATTAATATTATTAATTAAAATCAAGAATAAAAAAGATTATAAATTATATTAATTAAACAAATATTTACTCATTCTTTGTTAAATGACAAATAAAAATTATACATATAAATAAGCAATATCGATCATTAATTTAAAAAAATAGTTATAAAATTATAATATAATGTATTAATTAAAAAGGTTAAAAATTATAAAAGCTATAAGCTATCAGTTTCAGCTGCCCAATACCACCTTACGAAAATTCTCTATCTTTGACCCAAATATCTTTCAGCAGCTCTATAAGCTGGATTTTCCAAACATCGAATTCATTTTCCGAGACAGCTTTCAGCTATAAGCTGATTCAGATAAGCTATTGCAAACACCCCCTCAGCCTCAGCCTCCATCTCCATGTGTGGGGGTGGGGCCGCTCCCATGGCTCGCACTATTTTTATTTTCTGCGCTTCCATTATCCATAATATAAATGTTTATCTTTATAGCTTTTCATAATCATATTTTAACTTTAGATCAAATATTATAATCTCCAACCTATTTAAATGTGCAATTTTCCTTTACCTACTAACTTAAAGAGCATCTTCAACTTTTGTCAATATGTATAATACTCTAAAGATTTGTGTCCAATGAAAATGTACAAATACTTTTAATTTCTAGGATCATCCATATTACGAATTGCACTATGATTGTTTGATGTGGAACAAAAATATGAGATTGAAAATATAGCATAAAATACAATGGAAATTGAAGAACAAATCTCAAGCAAGTGTAGAAGGTAATCCAATTCTGCAGTTTTCAATTTTCTTCGTTAGATTTTGACTTTAGATATAATTTCGGTAATTGATATTTATATTATTAGCAATTGGTACGTTAATCAGCTGTAATTGATACTTGTTAGAAATTCTACGGAATTAATAATTTTATCACAACAAATAGTGAATCTGGACTTGAGGACAACCAAACAAACATTGGTGAAGGGTGTAAACTGTCAATTCTTATTAATGACAATAGTGTTGAGATTCAAGCTACAAATGAACAAAGTCTTGGAATATTGTAGAAACAACTTTTGTGCTTGCATACAATATGTTTCTATTTTCACTATTTTATTCTCCAATCTAATTTAGTATATTTGCATTTGTTTAATCATTTACCTTGTATAATAGTTAAATTGTGTAATGTGTGATCCGACTTCGCAGCGGCCACTTGATTGAGTTTTTCTTTCGATACTGGTAGTTGCGTTGTCGGTTTATTTATAGATCCTAAGGCCTTAAGGGTCGTTCATAATTTACAATAAAAACCATGTGCCTAAATCTTGCTAGATCTACACAAAACATTATCATAATCTTCAGAATAGTACCATTACTCCCCCCCTATTACTAGTTGTACTATTATTGAATATCTTCGGCTAAGGTGACACCTCCTCCTTCTTCCCATCGTTGCATGCCATTCCTACTCCCTAGTTTTACCATCCCTCTAAATTGTTGCAGGTCGAAGAAGGAGGAAATCCCCCATGTTGGGGCATCCGCAGCTGAGTTAAACGCTCCCTTCTCGCCTTCCTTTCCTTTCCCCTTTCGAGAGTAGACTAAGGGAATAGGAACCTCTGGCTGAACCATTGGAGACGGGGTGGGGCCTAAGGGTATGAACGAAAGAAGTATTAGGGCGAAGGAGGCGAGGTTGCTCCATATCAAAATGTTGCTGGTGTGATTGTTCGGAAAGTGTTTGTATATTCATGTGTGGGAATGCGAAAGAAATCAGCCATCTGTTTTAGTAATGTAGAACACAAGAGAAGAACATACGTAACCCACATAAATTGTGAGGCTCTATTCAAACTCAAATTGACAAATGATGGAATGTATGAAGTTGTTGATCATATCATAGATCACAATCATACACTTTGTCGGAAAGAGTTGAGTTTTATGCATCGTTCTAACCGAACACTTACAAGTGAGAAAGTTGTATTATTGAAGATATGATCTCATTTGGAATAAAGACTATTGATTCATTTAGATACATGGCACAAGATGCAGGTGGTGAACACATCCTTGGTCACAAGAAGAATGATCATTTAAAATTTATGAACCACTTGAAAATGGTTGCAATAGAAAGGGGTGACACACAAACACTAATTAAAAATATGTCCAAACAATGTGCTGAAGATGAAAAGTTCTTTTTCCGAGTCAGGTTGAATGATGATGGTTCATTTCGGTTGTATTTTGGAGAGACTCGATGATGAATGAGGACTACATGATATATGGAGATGTCGTTGTGTTTGACACAACATATAGAACAAACATGTACAATTTAATTTGTGCACCTTTCATTGGGGTAAATAATCATTTAAAAAATGTCATGTTTGGTTGTTCATTTACCTCGAATTAGAAGACTGAGTCTTTCGAATGGTTGTTTGAAGTCTTCAAGAAGTCTATGGGGAACCGAAGTTCGATTATAGTTTTCACAAATCAGGATCAATTCAATGCAACTAGATTACAAACGGTATTTCTCACAACAATGCATATGTTGTGTATATGGTGTATATGAAAATGCAGTAAGCCGATTTGGTAAATTGAAGTCTGATGAGAGATTCAATAATGCATTCTAGAAATGTTTGGTAGGATGTTCAAATGAGAGGAATTTGAGACTTGTTGGAGTTCAATGATTTTAATGTACGGATTATGTTGGGTTATGAGTCAGTAGAAGATACTTAGCATCTATTGGGTAAAATAATATTGGGGGAAATCATAGTGTTCATGCTATGGAATTGGAGATCCCAAAACCCAGCTGGTATCACTAGTGTCAATAGGACTAGATGATGTAATAGGCTAGACTGTTTTTGATTTCTTTATCTCTTGTGTCTTAAGTCATGTACGGGGTAAAATGTTGGACTGATCTTCACTAGGAAGTTTACTTTCCAGAACCCCACATCATCAGTATAAGAGCTTGTGTTCTTAAGTCATCAGCTGATCTTCACTCAGTAGAAGACATCTCATTGGCTGACAGACATCAGTAGAAGAACCTTCTATACAAAGCTCAGTACCTTCGCAGTCATCAGCTGACTACACTCAGTAGAACATCTCTATCAGCCGACTCAGACGAAGAAGACAGGGACTGCATCAAGTCTACTGTATCCGACAGGAAACGACCCAGCTTTTTAACATCATTCGAAAGTCAGCAGAAGATCATACGAGGATGAGTGAGAGTCAACTCCAATAAAGACCGATATCTGACATATCTCACCTACCACAAAACCTCGACCAATGAGAAGCCGTCAACGCACTACCTGCTCTGACCAACTAAAGCTGCTCTCATGTACAGTTATCAACAACTCTGCTGCAACAATTCGAACATATGGCCGTTTTCTTTGGAAGCTTGTGACACGTGGCATCGTCCTCTCCAACGGGCAAATGCCTGGGTCACGACTATAAATAGAGAAGCAAATCCGAGCTCCACGCACGGGATATCAAAGGGACAAAACACTCAAGCTTTCGAAACAACTGTAGCGCATTCAAGATATATCCAGCGAAGAACTTGCTTAATAGAATACCTTTAGTTCTTCTCTTTAGAGTTCTCTAGATCCCTCTTCTCTAGCTAAGCTCAACGTTCATATCTATAGCTTAGAATCTCGAAGGAGTTCACTTTTAGTGATTGTTCTTATTGTAAGAACTCCTTCCTAGTTGGAGAAAATCCCCTCCCCTTCAAACTTAGGTTTGATTTGTAAAAGTCGCTAAGGACTATAACTTAGAAGGGTTTGTCTAGTGAACAGATACCTGGCTGAGGCTTGCTCAGATTAATCAACAAGACCTCCTGTTCAGCAGGACCATGGACGTAGGATCTTGCGTATCCGAACCACGTTAAAAATTGCTTGTATCGTTTACTGTTTTATTGCTCTGCATACAAACGTTTTACAAACTCATATCTTGCATAAAATGTATTCGAAAAGGTGCACTAGCCAAAATCATTTAACTTGTGAAAATCACGTTTTCAACTGAGACGAATCTTCGGGCCCTACACACTTATCCGCACTAAGTCTTCGACTGAGAATCAAGCACTAACTAAAGTTAGTAGGAGAGACATAGTAGTTGGCACACTCTGACCCGCGATCGAAGGTTACTATTTGGCACTGTTCATCAGTAGCAACCAACAACTCAGTTGTCCTTCGCGTTTGAGAAAAAGAAACAGTACTCAGGTGTATTCAGCCCCCCCTCTACACCTGACTCTCGTCTCCGGACCAACAATTGGTATCAGAGCGTCGGTGTTCTTCTGATCATCGGTTCTGAAACTACTAGTCTTCTCGAATAGATCCTGAAAATGTTTTTCTCTGCACAAGCATCTCTTCATACATCCTTATACTCTTACCCATAATGTTTGATATGTCAGGTATTAGGATGGTGCCGATGTTCTCCGTAGAGAACTATACGGTATGGCGCGTAAGAATGGAGGACGCACCTAACATCACTGCATGACAGCATAACGGATGTCCTTGAGACAGGACCCATCATTCCCATGATCGACAGCGTACAATTTGCTGTTGCGGGAGGTGTAGGAGCACAGACTGGTGCTAAAGTCACAAAAGACAAATCTACCTTCACGCCAAAAAGAGAAAAGCTGCACAACCTCGACCGAGTTGCGCGGAATGCAATCCTGACTACGCTAAGTCATTCACACCTCGGGAGGGTGCAAGACTGCAAGACGAGAAAGGAACTTTGGGATGCCCTGGCTGTACTGAGCCAAGGAACCCCGCAGATCAAGGAAAATAAGCTCGAGCTAGAACTACAAAAGTTCGATACATTTGCCATGGAGCCCAACGAGACCATTGACGAGCTCAGCATCAGATTTACCAATCAGATCAATGTGATCAACGGGCTGGGGAGGACGTTCACCAACAAAGAGATGAACACGAAGATCTTGAGAGATTTACCTCGACTGAAGTGGCTTCCTTTTGCTACTTATTTACGTCGCTCAGATCTTAATGCTCTAACTCCTGATGTTATCTTTTCAGAATTAAAGACGGAGGAATTTGAGCACAGCTTACCCCAACGGTGTTCCAGCGCTCCAGCTGACACACAGATAGATCATACTTTCAAAGCAACAGTCAGCAAACCTGGAGCCAAACCCATTTCTTCTAGCAAGGCAGTAGCCACGGCAGATGCAAACTCCTCTGAGACATCTGCTACTGACCAGCTTGCACTTATGGCTCTCAAATATCAAAGAGAAAATGAGAGAGTCAGAAAGCTGAAGAAATACCACAGAGATTCTCCCTCAGGTAAGAAAGAATATCGAAAAAGGGAAGAATTTAAACCTTCTACTGATTGCAGGAACACAAAACCTGCTGCTAGTCCATCCAACGACTCAGTTGAAAAAGGGCAGCAGATCATCTGTATGTTACAACTGCAAGAAGGAGGGACACTATCAGTACGATTGTCCCGAACTCTCAGATGCTCAAAGAGCAGAACGGCAGGCTAGACGCGAGAATGTAAGTTACTGCTAGAAGGTATAGCCTCGAAGCCACTTAAATTCAGACGAGTCCCGGACACTATTGTCTTGGACACTATCAGATGTTTATGGGACTCACTGGGTTGTAGCCCAAAGTCCGAGAGTAAGGAGGTATAGAGTAAGAGTAACAGTATAACGTGATAGTGCGCACTCAATGTGTTGGTCCCGAGAGCACGTTCAGGTGTAGAGGGGGGGAGGGGTGAATACACCTCAAACCGATTTCTCAACTTGAAACACGAACAGTCCTATTCAGGATGGTGTCGCATCGAATGAATTCGAGCAGACAAGGCATACATTACCGAATCGTATTAGGCAAAGAGATACTAACTCTACTCGAGACCTCGCTAACCGACCGAGTCGAATTCGTATCTTCGGTTGGAGTTCGGTGGTGAAGGAAATGTGTAGGCCCCAAAACAGTTGAGTGAAAAGTTTTATCAAAACGGTTTGGGTTCGGAAGAATAAGCGTTAAGATCGGCTGAAACTTAGTTGAATGATTTTAAAGGATAATTTTTAGTATGAACAGTTAAAATCAATGCAACGAGTAAATAAGAGAACAAGCGAGAGACACAGAGATTTTGAAAGTGGTTCGGATACACGAGGATCCTACGTCCACTCGTCCCGAAAGATCGGGAGGCTATTTATTATACCGAGTTAGTCTCGGTCGGCTTGTACAAGGGACAAAGCCGCGTCTTGAAATTTATCTCGAGCAAGTCTCGCTTACAAAGGTATCAAATCAAGCGTTTGACTAACTTTCCAACTATGAAGGAGTCCTTTTACAATAAGGATCGGGTTCAAATATGAACTCCTTCGTCTAAGCTATGTATATATTCGGTTGAGCTTAGGGTTAGAGGGATAGGGAACGAGAATATAGCTTCTAGAACGACGAGCAACTGAGTTTAGCTTTGGGTTCGTGTAACGTCGTTTGGATACTAGAGGCTTGTATATCGGTTCAGCTTGGTTCCCTAAGAGCTAGATTGTAGTCTTTCGCCGGAGAAATATTCTTCGAGTTCTTGCGGAAGACTTAGGCTTTTTGATTTGCTCGTTGAATGCTCTGTGTTCTTGTGTTTTCTCGTGTGCTTCAAATTTCGAATGATCCCTCTATTTATAGAGAAGAGTCTTGGAAAGATCCGTTGGAGACGATCATCCCTAACTCTCTCTCTTTTGGTAGCTAACGGCTCTTTTGAAGTAGAGTGACAGTGTCCTTTCCCTCCTTTTCTAGAAAGTTGTTGACTTGCAGCTTTAGTAGGTATAAGACAGGTGTTTGCTTGTCATTCGTCGAGGTTTACAAAGCGGTTGAGACGAGAACAAACTTCGAGGCATACCGAAGTTGACTTCTCTCTTCCTCGTATTTGACTATGCCGATTGTCATTCAAAAGATCGACGATTCGTAAGACTGCTCGCCGTTCCTGAGTCCCGATCTTTGATTCAATAGCAAATATGCTTCGAGATGGCTTTACCGAAGATCAGCTCGGGGTACAATGAAATACTCCTGTTGAGTTCGGTTCTGCGACTCTATTCGATATCTTGCTCCCGCCGAGTCCAAGGATTTACCGAGTCTTCTACATCCGGTGCCGAGGCCGATAATCTACCGAACGCCCCAACTGGGAAGGCAGAGTGTCTACCGAGTCCGAACCCTCAGAGACAAAAACAATTACAACGGAATGGTTCACCAATCAAGATAGAGTTTTGGGATCTTCAAATCTTCATAGATTCACTCAGAGCATAAGCCTACTGAGCATGTATCAGTACGGAAGATAGAATCATTTCCCACTAAGTATTACAGTGCTGAGGATAGAATCATCACCCAACACAATGAGATAAATGTTGGTATGATTGGGAGTGGCTTTTGTTTCAAAACCTTCCAAGTCATACGATTTATGCATGGATAAACTATTTATAAAAATCTTTATGAATTGCTTCACCTACTGAGTATACTTGTGCTCAGCCCAAATTATTTTCAAAATATTTTCAAGTTGAGCTGATGGTGGTGACGAGCAAAGCTGAGGCGAGAGTTTCTGCTGTATAGCTATATTATATATTGCTTCCGCTTAAGTTCAAATACTATTATTAAGAACTCTGATGGGCTTATCTTGTGTATTGTTTTGATACTTGCTTTGATGATTAATTGCTTAAAGACTCAATTTGAGTCGAGCCTTTGAATTCCTGAGCTCATTTTATATAACCATAACTTCCGTTTTGGCTCATTTTCTTTTGATGAAAAACTGAAGTTGGACTTGTTTATAGTTGACGAGGCTTTTGATGTCCTCTTACTCTTTTGCTACTAGTTTGCTATGACTTGTTCTGCTTCGAGTCATATTTTGAACTCGTAAATATTAGTATGTGAATTATCTTTGTTCTGGTATATTTCATCTTCTTGGTGGGGTGTTCCTTTAGTTACTCGTCTTTTTCATAATATATTTTGGTTTATTTATTTCTACTTTCTTTCTGTGTGCGCGCTGTCACGTTCTACAGTTACTCTTATCTCGATCGATTAATTCAGAGCATTAAACAAGTAGAACACACAAAAACATTTTCATGGATAAACATAACATTTCATAGACCTCAATAACTCAAAATAGTTTTGAGAAAGTAAAACCCACCTTGTAGTACTCGTATAGCTGAGATAGTTTATGTGACATGATAAAGTGCCACTTCTCTTCTTCGATAAAACCTTATTGGAGGTAAAGATGCAGAGATTAAAGAGAGAAGATGTACGGTGTCTGCTTAAAAAATGGATTCTTTCTTAACATCTACAAGTATTTATAAGAGAGGTATTAAAATAATGGAAATAGGTATAGGCTATCTTAGTCACCTAGTCTAGGCATACCTCCAATTTTAGTAAATTCCATAAATTAAGATAGTGAGACACGTATCATTTTGCAACTTATCTTCTCACCATTCTAAAAGTTACGTAAACTAATTCACTGTGCATATGTATTATTATACTTGTATGGATATGTATATATAAATTATGAGTGCAATCCTTAGATTAAAATATCAACCTATTAATATATATATCCACCGCCTTAGCCTATATACGTATTTGATAATATGATTCCAACTCACCACTATGCACTATATCAAATTCATAAAACCATTTGTATAACAATTCAACTATTATGAAAAATTCATATTCTAGAATAACTATGAACATTATCTAAAGAACTTAATTTTCTTTGTCGTAATTAAGAGATTTCCTTTCCGGACATGAACACTTAAATAATAATTCATATCTATATATATATTTTTTAGAGATTTTAATCCACTAATTATTCATTTTCATTAGACTCGTCTATTCTAACTTAATTTAATTGAAATTTTGGGATATTACAGATACTGAGATAGCCCGACTCAGTCAGAAGCTCGCAGAAGTCGAAAAAGATTATGAATCACTTCGGAGAAGTGATGAGGTCTGGCGATGACTGATGACTGAACAGTACCTAGGAGCTAAGGAGAAGTTGGAAAGTATGCTTAGAGCTCAAAGGCCAACGATCACGAAAGAAGGACTTGGCTATACTCAAGAAGCTTCCACTTCAACATCGAAAAGCTCAGAAATGCTGGCTGATAGGTTCGTCAGAGGAAAAGTTCAGGTCACTGAATCAACACCTCAGGCGAAGAACAAACAGAAGATGATTGCACCTCAGCCGAGCAACAAGAAGCAACTGACCAGAGGTTCTAGCCCTAGGACACCACGATCAAATTCAGGGGGAACCAAGAAGGTCAGATGGGCAGAGCAGTACAATGAACCGCTATATGAGCATCCAACACAGTACGGTTCATACAACTATGAGCCCAGGGTCAGGAGGAGCACACAGCCTAAGAAGAAGAAAGCTGCCGAACCCAAAACTGCCAGAAAGTCAGTATCTCCTAGTCCTGTGGAGAAGAAAGCTGACAAGGTTCAGAAGAAGAAGTCTCAGACTTCTAAGGTCCCGAGACAGATCTGGGTTCCGAAATCACCCACTAACACTTAAGGACCCAAACTGAACTAAAGGGTACCTAAAACAAGTTTACTTTTTGCGGGTGCATAAGGACCCTTGGATTGTGGACAGTGGCTGCTCGAGACACATGACTTATCAAAAGAGCCTGCTGACCAACTACGTACAAAAAGATGGTCCTAGAATTGAGTTTGGTGACAACTCTAAAGGTTATACAAGGGGATACGGAACACTGAATATTGGGACTACATCAGTTCCAAGAGTAACATATGTTGAAGGACTTCAACATAATCTCCTTTCTCGTCACCACCCCGTGATAATCTGAATAGAGTTATCTTTGACGCTGGTTTCTGTGATGTTGTTGACAAATCTACAGGGAAAACAGTGTTATCAGGTTCGCGGAGGAAGAATATCTATATTGCAAACTGGAAAACCGCAGAACCTGAGGCTTGCTTACTTGCTCAGACAAAATCTAGTGACAAGGTAGGATGGCTGTGGCATAAGAGACTCAGTCACCTGAACTTCAAGACTATGAACAAGCTAGCCAAGAACTCTAAAGTCATAGGACTGCCCAATATATCATTTATCAAAGACAGAAATTATGAAGCATGCTTGAAGGGAAAGCAGACAAAGAACAACAATCCACCAATTCCGTCACCTTCCACTGATGGAATCCTTCAACTGCTACACATGGACTTATTCGGGCCAGTCTCTCCAGTGACTATAAGAGGCAAGAAGTATGCCCTCGTCGTTATTGACGACTATTCAAGATATACGTGGGTCATCTTCATAGCCAACAAATCTGATGTCATAACTGAGTTACCGAAACTGCTGAAGAAGCTCAGTGTGGAAAAGGACATCAAGATTCAGAGAATTCGCTCAGACAGAGGAACAGAATTTCTCAACTCAGTAGTAAAAGAGTACTGCGAAAAGGAGGGAATCAAGCACGAGACTTCAGCAGCTCGCACCCCTCAGCAGAACGGACTTGCTGAATGTAAAAACAGAACACTTAAAGAAGCAGCAAGAATACTCCTAGCAGACTCTGGACTACCCTCAAAGTTTTGGGCTGATGCTACTGACACCGCCTGCTACACTCAGAATCGCTCATTACTTACACAACAACACATGAAGACACCTTACGAACTATGGAAAGGGAGAATTCCTTCTATTTCTCATTTTCATATTTTTGGTTGTCCCTACTTTATTCACAACAATGGGAAAGATCAGTTGAAGGTCTTTGACAACAAATCTGATCAAGGAGTATTCTTAGGATACTCTCGAGTCAGTAAAGCTTTCAGAGTCTTTAACTATCGGACTCTTTGCATGGAGGAAAGCCCTCATGTTGTCTTTGATGAGTTTATTACTGAGGACATGAAATCTAAGAAGACGAATACTGAAGATGTCAGTAGCAAGCTACAGGATCTCGCACTAAATGACAAATAAAAAAAGATCCAGCATTGTTGGGATGATGAGTCATATAATGAGGAAATTCAAACCCATTCCACAGGCAATGTAGCTGACCTGGTTGATTCTACTGAAAAGAATCAACATCAGGCAACAACGGTCAATGAGGAAGCCCCAGTGGGAACTGAGACCTCTACTGAGAATATAAACTCAGGGGGAACGACTAATGTTCCTGAGCTAAATGCCCCTGAACCTGGAAACTCAGTAGATCCTAACCTTCTTACTGAACTGCTGCAGTCACATAATAGTACTACTGAAATACCTAACACTCCTGTTGACTGTGCAGAAGTAGTCTCAGAAGAAGAAGCCAGACTCAGACGTTCATGGCTCGACGCCCATTCTTCTGATCTTATTATAGAAGATCCATCAGCAACAATCAGGACGAGATCTAGATTAAGTCAAGGAGAAAGATCACTCTATTCTTGTTTCTTGTCCACAGAAGAACCTCAGACAATAGAGGATGCACTCAACGATGCTGACTGGATCATTGCCATGCAAGATGAGCTGAACCAGTTCGTTCGAAATGAAGTTTGGGAGCTTGTTGACAGACCTAGACATCAGCACGTGATCGGTACTAAGTGGGTCTTCAAGAACAAGCGAGATGAAAACAACGTCATTATCTGAAACAAAGCTCGACTTGTTGCCAAGGGATACTATCAAGCAGAAGGAATAGACTTTGATGAAACGTTCGCTCCAGTCGCCAGATTGGAAGCTATTCGTCTGTTCCTAGCCTATGCAACGCATCAGAGATTCAAAGTATATCAAATGGATGTTAAGTCAGCGTTTCTGAACGGCGTACTGATGGAAGAAGTCTATGTAGAACAACCACCCGGCTTTCAGCAGGGACATCAAGTGTACAGACTTTGGAAAGCGTTGTATGGGTTAAAACAAGCACCCAGGGCTTGGTACGATACCCTATCAGACTTTCTGCTTCAGAAAGGTTTTCAGAAGGGGACAATAGATCGCACCCTATTCAACATAAATTCAGGAGATGACATCCTACTGGTGCAAATCTACGTGGACGACATCATTTTCGGTTGCAGAAACGTGACTATATGTCAACAAGTCGAGAAAATGATGAAGGAGAAGTTCGAGATGTCTATGATGGGAGAGATGAACTACTTCCTTGGATTTCAAGTAAAGCAATCACCTGAAGGAATATTCATCAATCAAGCCAAATATACTCGAGACCTCCTGAAAAGATTCGGCTGCGACTCAAGCAAGCCAGTCAAGATCCCCATGAATACAAATTTCAAAATCGATCTAGATAAAGAGGGAGCTTCTGTTAACTCTACTGATTATAGAGCTATTATTGGTTCTTTATTATATTTAACAGCAAGCAGACCTGATATAACTTATGCTATAGATGTATGTGCCAGATTTCAAGCGAATCCCAAGCGAAGTCACATGGACTCAGCAAAGAAGATTCTGCGATATCTGAAGGGAACACCTGACGCAGGGTTATGGTATCCTGCTGATGATAATCTTATACTAACAGGTTATTCTAATGCTGATTATGCAGGATGCAGGATAGATCGAAAGTCAACTTTCGGAACATGTCAGTTCCTAGGCAGCAAGCTGATATCATGGTTTTCAAAGAAACAACATTCAGTGGCGACGTCCACTACTGAAGCTGAGTACATGGCTGCTGGAAGTTGTTGTGCTCAGATCCTCTGGCTTCGACAACAACTGCGAGATTATGGTATATCTCAGGATGAAGTGCCCATCTACTGCGACTCCACCAGTGCGATTGCTATAACTCAGAACCCAGTTCCTGCATACGAGATGCAAACACGTGGATATCCGACACCACTTCATCAGAGACCATGTCGAGAAGAAGGATATCAGGATGGAGAAGATCCATACTAACAAGCAAAGGGCAGACATACTGACCAAACCACTAGTTGAGAACAGATTCAGAGAATTATTAGTTGAGCTAGGTCTACTGGATCCTACTGAGTCGAGTCAGTAGAAGGGAACAGTACGACAGGTCAGAAGACTCAGTACCTTGATTCAGTCGGGTGAATCAGACGGTACACAGTAAGGGGGAACGTAGTCATCAGTACATCAAATGTCCTCCTGAGTCTTAACGGTAACCAGCTGATCGTAAAAGTTCAGCTGAAGAGGTTTGCGTAGTTTTTATACTTAACTTTCTCAGAAGCATGCTCGTATTTAGTATATCAGTCGTTTGCACTCAGTAGATTAATGATCATTTATTTTCCGCCATTAATTTTTAAGGTTTAAGTCAGTAGGAAACCGTTTTCATTTAAAAGACTTAGACTTTAATGCTGCCTGCAACGCATTTAATGCATGTCTTCTCACCTTACCTTAACTGCGCATATCTTACGTGGGTCTAGATTAGAGGCGGCCTTAGTAATCATTCCATTTATAACATCAAATCACAGCCGTCATTATAAAACGAGTTTTCATCCCAGTCGTTCGATCAAAACCGATTGATATTCAAATCTTATAAAATCTCTCGTTTCTCACTCTAATCTATCTTTTTCGCCATTTTTATCATTAAGAGCTCTCTGCATTCAGTTTTCATCCTCTCTAAACTGCTTTTGCATCTCATTCAAGCTCTTTGTATACGGTAATTTTCCTTGTTCTCTGCTTAAAACTTTGCTAACTTACCCTACTTTCAAGTGCTAATAAGTTTTTTGCAGATATTCATGGCGATTGTTATGACCCCACCAAACATCGAAGAGATCATCAAGTCGAAGGTTCAGTTTGAGCCGACGATGGTCCTTCACCAGGTGGACCTTCCATACCTCGAGCTTATTTTCTCAGCTCTGGAGGCGTCCAGCCTCGAGCTTCTCGTCACGAAGCACCCCAGGGCGTATCTCCCCCGCCAAGTAGCCGAAGTTTTCTATAACTGGAGGACGATGGAAGATACAGACGGCGAGGTATCCCAGTTCGGATACATGAGGGAGGTGACCCCTCAGAAATGGGAGTCTAATCACTCAGACATCAACATTAGGGCAGCATTGAAGGCGTCGTTCGACATTCCTGACCTACGGGATCTCCCCTGATGGATACAAGGAAAAGGAGCTCAACTCCTATGTCCACCGGTTCTGCGGTAGAGATGATATATCCTTCAAATCTGTCTTGCCGAAGAACCAACTTTTGCCAGAGTATCGCGGGCTCCCATACGTCGTCACTCATATCCTAACGAGCGCAAGCCGGCTCGTTCGATCAGCTATCCAGGCCGAGACTCCAGCTGATGATGGCAATCGTGTATGGTGTCCAGGTTAACTGGATGGAATTTTATGTGACTGAGCTCAAGGCTCAGGCACAAAAGTTTGTCGCCACACCCACAGGAGAAAGGAGACTAATTAGTATGGGAAAGCTTCTGTATGGGACAAAGATGTCCATACTTATCGAGGACTCAGTATCGAATCATGCATCATTTGCTGATTCTCGATACTTCGACAGCAAGCTCATTAAGTTCAAAACCAGAGCCGCTGCTGAGAAGTCGGTTGGTCGTGGACCTGCTGAGTTGAAGAGGTCTACTACTGATTTACCTCCACGTACCGACCCACCGAAGAAAAAGAGGCTCATTAAGACTGGAACGTCTGAGGTTCCAGCGAAGCCTGCTTCTCCTCCACCACCTCAGGAAGAGAACATACTGGACGCTAATACAGGCATTGAGGGAGCCACTCTGAAAGATAAAGTTCAGCGTATCAGTTCTGAGGAGACTCAGTCGGAAGAAGCTGAACCGACTATGGAAATATCTCCTAAGTGGACGACACTGCAGTCGGCTCATCTCCGAGCCACAGGAGAAGTGATTGCATAGATCCTAGAAATTGCCGAACACATGGATCTAGAAGCAGTTTTTTATGCTTGTATATAATGTGTTTTTGTCCTTACCACTATTCTATTCTCCTATCTGATAAATATATATATATTTGCACATGTAATCATTTATCTTGTATAAAAGTTAGATTTGTGTAGTGTGTCGGGTATCATAGAAGACTACACAAATTGGTTGAACTGACAACATATAAACAATTATCACAGCTGAGACAACTTCAGGATAAGTTGTCGCTTTAAGCTGCCGTTTAGATAAGTAGTGGCTTGTCTTGGCTGCTTGTCTTTACTGGTACACTTAAGGTGGTGTATTGATGGATCACAGTGAAATGTGTTCTCCTAACTGACCTTAGTGGAGAACCAAGATCTCGGTGACTTAGTTGGTCTTAAGCTTGGTAAGACTTCAGCTGAGCGCATTTGTCTATCTATCACTTTGACCTACTATGGTGAACGTCATCGCAACCGAATCTACGTATCTTGGGTGTTAGTAGTTATTTTTGGCTCAGGTTGGTTGTCTGTATCTTGCAACCGTATCCTAGTAAAATGGGTTGATAATCCCCTGAGGAACTCGTAAGGATTAGCACACTAAACCCGACCGGTTGATTAAGTTCAGGTGTGTTAATAAGGTCGAGTGGTACTACTCAGGAATGTAATAAGATGTTAATTAATTTAAGCTATCAGTGAGCTTAATTAATTAACGGATATTTATATGTTAAATACGGAGATCGATTAAGTCTAAAATACAAGCTCTTGCTCAATTTGGGATAAAGGGGTAAGTCAGTACGAATTCTCTAATGGAATGAATTTGTGTTTATTAATTAATTTTGCTCTGGGCTGAGCATAGATAATTAATTAATTTGAGACCCGAATTTATTTCTTATATTGGATTCCTGGTCTGGCCTAAATAGATGTTAGCATTAGCCAATTCTTGAATTATCTTCTCAGCATCATTAACTCTGCAACTAGAAAAATTTCCTCCACTTGATGAATTGACAAGATTCTTTGTAGCGATTGTCATACCTTGGTAAAAGTAGGTTAACAAATCTCCCTTGGAAAAGTTATAATTTGGACATCTTTCGATGAGAGCTTTGTACCGAGTCCAATATCCATTTAGTGTCTCATCAAACTCTTGTTAGACTCCAGAAATATCCTTTCGCAAGGCATTGGTCTTTGTAACCGGAAAGTAGCAATCTAGAAATATTTGTCTCATCTTTGTCCATGTGCTGATTGAGTTTGCGGATAGACTTGTGAACTAGTTTCCTGCATGATCCGTAAGCGCAAAAGGGAAAGCGGAAAGTTTGAATTGCTCCTTTGTTCCATGGGAATTCTTTTGAGCATTGCAGAATCTCACGAATTCATTCAGAAAGCGGAATGGATCTTCATTCTTCATTCCATGAAACTTGGGTAGGGCTTGGATAAGCCCATACTTGATCTCAATCGGCTCTGCGAGCCCTTCAATTTGGATTAGTGTTGGAAGATCTTCACCACCATGCCTTCCAAATTGATCTAGCCTCGGATTATTCTGATCGTCGGTCATCTTCTCTTCTGAAAAGAGTTCTGCTAAGCTAAGCAGAACGTTGTAAGAGTCAGCTTCTGCTTGGTCAGGCGAAGTGTCCTGCTTCGGCAGTTGTTGTTGTTGCACCTTTGTCTCCTTCCTTAGCCTCCTTGCGGTTCTTTCTATCTCAGAATCAAATACGAGGTTTGGGTTGGAAGACCTGCTCATAAACTAGTTAAAGCACAAAAGATCAAAAGGTAACACGGTTAATTAGAAACACAATTCCCCGCCAACGGCGCCAATTTGGTGATCGTTGTTTTCACACCTAATAAAATTCCTGCACACTCAGAATTTTATAATTAGTATAGAACAGGGTCGAACTCAGGGAACAGTGAAAATTAACTATATCTGTCCTCTTGATCAAGTTTTTGGTGATGCCACCACGCATAAATTTTGGTTTACTACCTAGGCAAATAAAATTAAATAGCAGAAAAGTAAATTTAGATAAAACAAGTAAAGAAAGGCGAACTCGGCTTCAGGTAACTCGTATGAGACAACTACTTCGATCATTGATGCATAGATTTAATTAATTCCTAGAATCAACTAGTTATAGGATACAGTGTTGAACACGTACATCCAATTCCTACTTACTTAGTCTGTAGTGGCTTGTTGAACAAATTTTCACTACTCCCTAACCTAACCACAACCTAGCTTGTTGAACAATCCTAGATTTAATGTTTAGATTGCTTTACGAGGAAGGAACCCAATTTTAATCTGGCACTAATCTTCATAACCTAAATTGATCAGGTTTAAGTTAATCCAATTAATTTTTTCTACCCCGAATTAAGTCGAAACCCTAGTCTTTAATTACTACGTCCAATTAGATCTCACAAAGTTTGTATCTCATATTCATCACCCTCGCTGAAGCCCTAAAAGGTTTAGCTACGCATAATTGACTTGGACAAGCAGAACGTAACGAACATAATCAGAATAGAAAATAAAGTGCGAAAAACTAAATTCACAAACTGAAAGTAAATACTGAAAATAACAACTGAATACCGAACTAAATGATGAAAGTAAGTACTGAATTTGAAACGGAAAACCTGAATCTTCAAGTGCTGAAAATCTAAAGTTGAAATCTAAAGGTAACAAAACTATGAAAGCAATAAAGAGTGTTTGAATACTTGAGCTGAAACTAAAAACTAACTAAGCTACGGGACTAAGAATCGAGAATGTTGGAAACGAAAAGTGATGGAAAAGTTGTGTAGAATGCGTCATCTCCAGCCCCTTTATATAGATCTTGAAACTTAACTCCAAAGGAAATAATATCTAGGGCATATCTTGAGTTTCTTGATCTCCAAGACTCCTTTTCCTTGTATAATTCGGCCCTAAGATATCTTCAAGCTTCTAAATCTTTAGCATATCTTTCTTTCTCGATCTAAGCCCCGTTTTATCTCCAAAATACGCAAAATAACTCCAAATCAGCTCCGCACCGCCACCTCATCATCAGGTCAAAAACCTGCTGAAAATAGCATTTCTATGCACAAAACAACATCAACTTGGCAAGATGAGCGTCAGAACTGGGTGAATTCGAGTAGTATAAAATCGACACATCATAAACTCTTCAATTCTTTGGATGGTGTAGGTTATATGCTTCCATTCTTCATTGGAAGATCTTGAATGATCTTCTCTTTCAACTCCTTGTTTAGAACATTTATCTCATTCATCATGTGTGTGAACCGAATGTATGTCCTCGATCCGCTCGCCATCTTGTTGGTCCAGAGACGAGTCTACAGGTGTAGCGGGGGGGGGGGGGGGGGGGGGTAAATACACCTAAGTACTAATTCCAAACTTAAAACCGAGAGTTAGTTACTACTAAGTTGGCTTGCAGAAAGAATTCAACTTACCGGATAAGCTCTCTGATCGCATGGCTGAGTGATTCAGTAACATGAGCACAATTTGCTGACTTATGTCAGTAGACTGTTGATTTGATTCAGTGTATGAATTTAGTGCAGAATGTGTAGGCCCGATTTTATTCGTCTCTTCTGAAAAATGTTTATTACTGAAAACTGTTTCAATTATGTTTATGCATGTCTTAATCAGTTTACTGAAAATCCAAACTTGTATGAATTTGCAAAACGATTTGTATGCAAGATGAGTAGTAAATCAATATAATAGTAAATGACACACACATTTTAGAGTGGTTCGGATACACAAGATCCTACGTCCACTTTCCTGGAATACAACAGTTCTTGATTAGATTATACGAGCAAGTCTCAATTGATATGTACGTTGGACAGATCGTGAATAGTTATAGTCCTAGTGGCTTTATAAGGTATCAAACACGAGGGTTTGTGGGTTTTCTCCAACTATGAAGGAGTTCTTACAAGTATGAACAATTCAAAGATGAACTCCTTCGGATTCTAAGCTTTTGATATTACAAATAGTGACTTACATATATAGAGAAAGGGAACTGTATCACTCTAGAGATGATAATATATATGATGAGGCGCTCGGTTCTAAAGTTCTCAATTGAGTTTGCTTTGAATTCACTAGAGTTTGTGTGCTTGTATGCTTGTGTTCCTGTTATCTTCATGCATGGATGAAGGTCTCCATTTATAGTTGTTACTTTTGAATAGATCCGTTGGAGGCAACCTAGGCACGTGTCGCAAGACAACAAGTAGAACGTGCTTCTTGCAATTTAAATTGCATTGTTGAGATTCGCTCCTTTTCAGCGTTCAGAGGTTGACTACAGCTTTATATCAGGACATGTACAGTGCTGGAAGTTCCTCATTGGTCGAGGTTACTTGGTAGGTGAGGCTTGTTCTAACTTCAATATTGATGCTGAGTTGAATTCTTCTGATACCTCAGACGCTTTACTGAAGAGTTCTCTACTGACATTTTTCATTATCTTCAGTGGTTGACTGCCGCTTCTTCTGATTTCACATGTTCATATAGTAGATTCTCTGAGAGCTCTACTGAATCTTTCTACTGAATCTTCAGACAGATTCCAGACAGTACTAAATAGAATATTCTTCTGAGTATAGAGTAGCAACTGAAACTATCTAACCTACTGATTCTCTCCAACATGCTGAGCTCAGCTAGATCTTACATCGATCTATTACGAAGAAGTGATTCATCGATCAACTAGGGGTTTTGGGATCTTTAAATCTTATATAAAAACTCATCTCCCAACACATCCTGCAAAACGAACTTCTCAAGTTTACGTATAGCAACTTTCAGATGATTATCCTTAATCTTTTCATTTCCTTCGCTCAGCTTCTTGAACGTATCACACATCTCCTTTGTTGTCTTGCACGTTTTGACTCTACCAAGATCTCCATTGTTTAGATTCAGCAAAATCTGGTTTTTGGCCACCTTGTCCAGGTTGTTAATCTTTCTTTCTTCAGCATTCAGATAGATCATAGCTTTACGTTCTTCATCTCCAGTGGTAGCAGTTGTCTTGAATCCAGAATAAATCAATCGTATGTTGGGAACTGTGATGACTATGGGCCTCCAGTTATAACATCCCACATGCAGTCATGACTGCAGGATAAGTGAGATCCATTCTCAGGCTCCAAAAATCGTATGTTGCAATTGAGAATATGGGCATCCCAAACTTCATTAGTTATTAAAATATACTTACCAATAAAAAGTTAAGGTGCATAAAAGTATGTTATGCAGCGAAAAATGTTTTTCAAGATCTGATCGAGTCGACCCAGTAACAGATATGGTAGTCGGTCTAACCACCGCTCTGATGCCAATTGTTGGTCCCGGTAAGAACTCGGGTGTATGGGGGAGGGAATACACCCGATTCTAATTTTTCAAACTTAGATCGCAGAGTCAATCACTAGACTGAGATTAGACCTGAGTTCCACAAAGAACTCCTGAATCCTCAGATTAAGAGTGAGCCTGAGTTAATCTAAATCAGTCAGTGTGTGGGGAAAGTGTGAGCCATTTACTTAGTGGGAAAAACATTTTAACAGTGATTATCTAAGTGTTGCAAGTTATATGTTCAGCCTGATTGGTTCAGACTGATAGAAAAAAATTATGCTTTGAAAACCAGTTTATGCAAATGACAAAATATAAGAATGCAGAAAGAAAATAACACAAAGAGCTATAGTGGTTCGGGTTCACAAGACCCCACATCCACTTTCTGCCTCTCTAGATATCTACTATCAGGTCTCAATGACTATCGAGATACACATCTTACGAACAAGCAAACTATCTATCTATCAATCAATTTATCAAACACCAAACTATCTAACTATCAGCTTTTCGAACAATTCTAACAAAGTAGGTATGGGGTTTGGGTTTTTTTCCACCTTAACATGAGTATGAAACACTTTTGATTCCAACAAGTTCTTAATATGAACAAGAGAATACTTGGAATATGGACAGATGAATTTTCTATGAAAGAACACTTGAGATAACGAAGACTAGGGCTTTGTTCTTTGCTAAGAGTATGATAGCTTTTTGAAATTCTGTAACCTCTCAAGAGTGAGAGGTCATTTGTATTTATAGGCGAGCAAAAAGAGATTTGTTGGATAAGATCTGCCTCTCGTTGGTTTCATGCTCGCAATAGTCTTGAACATTATATGCTTCATGGACACGTCGCTTTCTACAACTTGCTTTCTACACATCAACTAGGTACTATTATGTCGCTCTGAAACTATGACTTATATGGCGCTCAGTAATTGGTCAATCTTGATTTGGTAATTAGGTATCTCTGTTGGTCATCGTCTTTGAATTCTGCTCCTCGTACCTCGTATATCAATCAGCCGATCATGACAAGTTATGAGAACTGAAGTTCATGTCCTGACCTGAGTTCAGTATAACATGAACTCTTAAGCTAACTTAAACAGAACAGAACTTAGCTCGATCTATATCAGTCTACCTATACATACTTAGACTGATTTCTAATTTGATCCTACATACAGATTGTTTCGTCTATCCGTAAGGGGTTTGGGACCATTCAAAACTTATAATTTCCCAAGAATCCCAACAATATTTGCGGATTCTTTTTCTTGGCTCTAACCTATATGTAATCTTTTTCTATGATAAGGGGATTTTTAATCATCAAGTCTTCACAAGAACATTAATTATTTGTTTTATTAAGACCTCACGCAAGTTTCAATTGTCCCTTCTCCAAAGCAGTTCAACATTGATTTTTAGTCATCTTCTTCTTGACAGAACCTCCGCAGTAATCCAATACAACCCGAATTTGTTGGTTAGAATGAAAAAAGAGTGATATGATAGTAGTATTATTTGATTATATCTACAGGCTGAATTTGTTGGTTAGAATGAAAAAAGAGTACAATTGCTGAAATATCATCCATAGCAATCCCCTTTCTCTTCTTCCTCCACGCACCCGCCGCCTTCTCCACCAGCCGCTTTGCAGCTTTTCCCCGGTCACCACTCCCCCACACGATCCTCACGGCTTCTTCATTCGATACAACATCCCAAACCTGCTTCAAATAAAACAAATGCATAATCAGTTCCCAGTTCCATCCTAATCTTGCCATCAAACACAATGCATAATACCCCATCTGTAGCCAGCACGATGAACTCGTCTTTACTCGTCACGTGTCTGTGGCTCACTTCTGGGATAGAAATAAGACCGAAGTCCTTCACGCAGTAGTCCCCAAAGGCTCGAGACATGGCGAGCCCGGGAGACTCTTCGTGCGGTAGCCACACTCTGTGAACCCCTGGCTCGTCTGGCAGGCAGTACACTCTGCCGTTTCTCTCAGCTATTCGCTCTCTCTCCTCTGCACAAAATATATAGTAGTTCTTAATTAGATTAGATATATATAACAGACAGCCAAAACCTGCCTAGAAAGAAATGCAGCAAACGAGACAGTAGCTTACGAGGTAGATTGGGCTTGAAGTCTATGGTAAGCTGCACTGCCGTGATATTCCCATCATCACAAGGCGTGCCTAGTACAGCACGCGAGTCTCCAACATTTGCTACGAACACATGATCTCCCTTGTGAAAGAAGAATTGGGATTAGTCAAGTTAGATGATAAAGGTAGGGTGATGATATGGTGTTTAATTAATTACCTGCCTAACCACTGTCAAGGCTGTGGTGCCGCTGTTGAATGCATCAATTTTGCGGTGATGCTGGAGCTCTTGATCAACGGCAGCGCAGGCCTTCAAGTAGGAATGCTGCCATAGGCTGAATCTATGGAGCTTCTTCTGCTCAAACTCAGGGTCGAGTGAAGCGGCTTCAACAAGTGTTTGTTGCCAGTTGCAGAGAAGAGATGAAGGCATCGAGTCTCGAACATTCTTCGCCACAAAATGTCCCCACGGACCATGCCCGTCGAATATCCCACAGAATATCATATCTTCTTGACACCCAAATTCCTAAACACAATTACAAAATTAAGCTTATCTATCTATTATTAACATAAAGACTCTAAATTAATGCTCAAGATCCCAAGCCTACCTCCCAAACAATACAGCAATCTTGATTCACACCTTTCTCTCCCCTCTTTGAGTAAACAGAAGCCAAATTGTTGGACCCATCAACATTCACAATCCCTGATGTCCTCAATATCAAGTCATTCCTCTTGGCATCCTTAGCCATAGCCTTAACAGCCTCTTTTCCATCACCATTTCGGACATTTTTCGTCTTCTTGATTGAATAAAGTGACCTCGCCAGCCCATTGAACATGGAAGATAGATGCCCCATATCCCTCCACACACACACACACGCACGCACGCACGTTTGCTTATAACCTGAACAACCACAACTCTTTCAGCATACTCAAATCACATAGTATATATATATATATATATATATATATATATATATATATATATAATCCAGAAATACAAGTTGATTTTCATTCTATATATGATTCAACAAGCACATGAAGCTTATGCAGAATGCGATAAAACTAAGGTGTGAAAGATGTGAGCTGAGTCAGAAAGCTGAGAGTGTATGAGGTTTTAAATGCATAATATGCCCAAAAAGAGGAATCGGGAATGGATTATACAAATCTTTAACAGTACAAAAGAAGAGAATTTTGAAACCTTACATGGAATTCCAACAAAATGAGTATGTCACCATGTCTGGAAATGTCAGAACAAGTTATCAAACAAGTGGCTTCCAAAGAAAGATCCCTAGAGTTATTTTTAATTAATAGCTAAAAATACAATCAACATGAACTTAGAAAGTTAAAAGCCCTTTTCTCTCGTGACGAGATTCTCAGAAACCGCCCACAGTAAAATTGCATTAAAGTCAATCGGATTCACAACCAAACAAAATTAAAAGGAAGAAATGTAACAACTTTGTGTGCCACAAGCATATTAGAGTAATCTTTCTTTAGCTTTACAGCAATCTTCACAGTCATCCAATCAAGAAAATAGAGTGTTTATCCACCACAAAAGTACGAAATACAAAACCCAGAACAAACATTCAAATGAATTAAACACCTAAATCTTGGTGAAGTGATCCCAGAGAAGAAGACTAAGTGAGCAGCAAGATGAGGTGGGTCGCCGGAAATTGAGGGGATTTCCGACGGGAGGTGCTGAGAAATCGAGAGAGGTAAGGAAGGATCGAAGTCCATGTTTATTTTAATGTGATGGGGGAGGAGAAGAAAACAAAGATGCATACATATACATACGCGTACAGTACAAATAATTTCACCATGGAGCCAACCCGAGGCTATCCAAGTATCAACTGTTTCCTGCAACGGCTGTTATGTCGCCAAATGACAGTTATGCCCTTGGAATGCCATATAAATTATATTCTTTCCTCTTTTTGACATATTTATAACAAAAAAATATTATTACATAATATATGGTATTTATTTTTTAAATCGTTAGTTTTTATTCACACATTCGGATGGAGAAAGTATATTAACCATGACCCTATTTAGTATAACGACATAATCTGATGTCCCTTGGCGAAAACCAATTAATAGCATGCATGAGAGGCGTTACTATTTTTTAAAAAGTTCATCATCATATTATTTGAATGCTTGATTGAGACAATTTCTTTTTAATTAACTAATATTGTTTAATAATTGACTCCGGGACAGTCTCGACCCTCCTTAATTATACTGACTTATCATATTATCACACGCTAATTAAAAGTTAATTTATCACGAATCTTCCAGGCACTATAATTGGCAAATTTTAACAGAGAAAAAAAAAGATGTTATAAAGACTCGGTTATAAGCACAATTAAAGAAAGAAGATTAGGTCAGAAGATTATGTCGGTATACGTGGCTTTACTTCAGTGCATTCCATCAGAGTTTTGCTGTAAGAATTATTTTATACTCTTTAACTCTAAAAAAATAATAAATAATGTCGTATTAATTATGAAACACTTATATTAACTATTTTAGTGGCTTGCAAAATTTGACTTTGTGAAAAACCACCATCTGGTAAAGAAGGTGGAAATGGTGCGGGTGATAATAATAGTATGGAACTGTGGTGAGACCCATACGCGAATAGCACAATAAGGCCCACTCAGAATCGGACACGTGCCCTCGCGTTTTAGCACACCCAACAATCACATGTGGGGCGGCGCACTGGAAAACGACGTAGCCACCGCTTCCACATCATTACAGAATACACCTATATTTATCATTAAAATTATTTTATTTGGTTTATTTATATATAAAAATGAAGTAAATTTCACACCAAATGATAAACTAAGGCTCAGAAACGTATGTTAGTTAATATCAAGTTGCAGACTTTTCGTAAATGTCGTTTAGATAGGTAGGACTAGAGTGTCGACACTACCTACTAGTCGCCGTCTTGGAACAAAAGTATCAAATATTATTGATTAATTGAATTAAATTAGAGAACATAATAATTAATGCAAGAATTATTTGAACCCAACGAGAGGGAAATGAAAAGGAGACAAGAATGTTTGGGACAAGGATAAGCACATTGAATTGAAATGAATGTTATGAATTATAGAATGCCTAGTCTACATACAATTCATGTTAACATTAATATTATCGTCATCAAGTTGCAGGTATGAGTTGTGCCACATTCTACAGAATTCATAGTTTTGTATATATTTTTTAAGAATTATATGGATTTTAATTAAACAAATTTACGACTTCGTCTGGTCATAATGTGAATTAGTTTGTTGCAACCGAACTAATCAAAAGATCACTCAGAATCTTTTTCATCCTGTGAATTATGCCGGCAATTTGGTTGGGAAACAGGGAAAGTCTTTAGATGATTGACGTTTTTCATCAACCTAAGATTTTCTTTCGTCTTTTGTGAATAATATTTTATCTATTTAGTTTGTTCTTAAAATTATAAGTTTACATTAATGCTATGAGTTTTTTATTTTTTAAATACCAATGCCAATATAATAAAATTAAATGTAAAGAAAATTCCATGTAGTCGTATTGTGGTAAATAAGTAAGTAGCAAAAGGAAAATTAGTGATGAAAATATATTTTAAAGAGTGCTATTTCCAGTATAATTGTTTTCAGAATGTATTTCACTCATCTTATAAAATTTGTCATTTTTTTTCTCATAGTCCTTGTCCCATTTTTAAAAGCTCAAAATCTATGACTACGATTTATATTTACACACAATTCGAAAAACTTATAATTTTAAAAGAAATTAATAATTCTCTTTAATAAATGCGTCGAAAAAAATGTGGCAAACTTTATAGGACGGAGCGATTACTTGTGACAATTTATTAGATACATCTAATTTAGATGAAAAGTAGGCATGTGAACACAAGTTCGCTGTATTGACCGAGTCAATTTGAGAACATTTACCATATTAGTTTGTTGCACATTTTCTACCGACAAATTCTGCTGAGGAAAGCGTGCAAAACGTGGCCTTTTCCAGATGTATGGTCAACTGCGATTAAAAATTAAAAAAAAATGAAAAAAAAAACTCCTATGTTAGTAAACTATTTAGTGCAAAAGCGTAAAAATAGCCAACTATCTTGCATAATTGCAAAGATATACACTTTATACAAAAACACTCAAAATTACCCCATAGTTAATAGTTATTTCGTCTTTTTTTTATTAAATCCCATTTTATAAAGTGTAATTTTTTTATCTGTCCTAACAAGGTTGAACATTAAACCAACTCTATATCAATTCTTTACATAAAAGTGAAAATATCAACTATATTATGTATTATCGATATTTTATAAAGTGAGATTTAGTTATAAGATGTGATATTTCTTTATTTAATTCCATTGGAGTATTATATTGCTAAAATATTTAAGATTTGATACTTTTCATTAATGCTTCTGTTTCCTTAATTAGATGATAATTGATAAGTTTTTATAAGTGTATTGGGAGAACTTATCAAAATCATTTATGAGCTCTGAATAAATTACTTATTCTTATAAGTTATCATAAGAAAATCCTAAACCTTCTAAATATATTATAATTTGTTGTTTTAAAATTGAATAAGTAATTTTATTAATAAAAGAAAAATATAACGATACAATTAAAAATATGAGATGTAATCAGCTTGTATAACTTTTAACCAATATTTTGTCTTTATAATAATAAAATAATAATAAAACTAATGCTTTAAAGAAGAGTATAAAGTTTGTAAGTAGTCACGTCATTGGACCCACTTAGTTGAATTGAATCCGATTAAAGAATGGGGATAAAGGGGCATAAAAGTCCAATTGCATATGTAGTGCATTTAAAATTAACTTTGCCTAAAATTGTTATAATTAGTTTGTCTATTTTTAATTTTATTCCAATTATTTATCTGATACTTGATACCAAACACTATATCTGTGTGTGTATATATATACATGAGAATCTAGCCCCACATCATTATTGGTGAATATGCCCAATATGGGACCGTCACTTAGTACGATTAATTCTAACCTTATAATAATTGTTTCTTATGGTAATTATTGTAAAGGTTTTATTTGATAACAATTATTTATTTACTAAAATGTTGTATTTAATTATTGTCGCCAGGCGCCATGCAGATTGTGTAAAATCCAATCTCATTTGACAGCGAAAAAAGTTGAACTAGAACCAACACTTGGAAAGTTCTACGTATTTAATTACTCTCCTAAAAGTATTAAATATTAAATGTTAGTACTTTATATATATATATATATATATATATATATATATATATATACTTTTATGGCTACCGATGTACTATATTTTCAGATTTGATCAAGTCCCATCTATAGAATCTTCAATCATTTATTATCCACATAGTATTGATCATCGTGCATGGGAACCTTGCTTGTGTTCTCAATAATTTGTATATCTTGTACCATAATTTTTTAAAATAATTATCATGTAAATATTTGTCTTTTGTTATGTTTGAATATTCGTAAGAGAGTGGTCAAAAGCAAATTCAAAATATGTCCGGACAAAATCATTGACAGCTCAACATGCCAGCAGGGGGAAATCACATTTGATTTATTTATTATTACAAGATCAAGTTTTAATTATATATTAATTAAATGAGGATCATGTGCCGGAAAATTCTTCTTTTTTAATACTCTCTCCGTTTCCTTATTGATGTCCACTTGGGAATGGGCACGGAGATTAAGAAATTTTATTTGGAGATATATTTAATGAGTTTTAATTGTATTAATAAATTGACACGGTTTTCGATGAATGGTTGGTGGGAATTGAATGTGAATTTATCTAAATGTTATTAAGGCATAGTTTAAGCATTTGATTTAATTTTTTTATGTTGTAATTAAAGAAATAATCTAAAGTTTTCAAAAAGTTAAAAATCAAAATTTTCTAAGTTCGGAGCGGAGCGGAATCGTGTAAGAAAAGTTAAACTTTTGGAGAGAAAAAGTGTATAAGAATATGAGGTGAGTAATTAATAATGAGGGCCCACCTCATATGGGGTGGATAGTGAGTAATTTGTCATTTTAGGAAAATGAACATTAATAATTGAACAATCTAAAATCGGATAATGGGACATAAATAAAGAAATGGATGGAGTATTATACTATCAAACCATCTATTTATGGAAACTTGAAAGCCAAACAAGTCAACAAATCATGATCATAATGGGCTTGCTATCTATGTGAACTACAAGCTCGACCCGAAGTTTCGTCTGCCTATTGGTTTATCGGCCCGACGTTCTTATAATTTATTGGGCTCATGTTAGCAAAATTTTCATTAGTTCGATGGCCCGACGTTCTTATAATTTATTGGGCTCATTTTGTAGTTCGATGGGCCTCAAAATTAGCTTTAAATTAAGATGCCGTATCCCAAAATACTCTTTTATAAAACACGATGCATTATATTAATGTCTAGTGTCATACATCAATACATTAAATTATATATATAATAATAATATTATTATTAATATTAATGCATTCATTTAAAATGAAAGTGCACTAATAAAGTTCGATCCTCCGTATTATTAGATTAATGGTTCATATTTCGTTCCTATACCTTAATAAGTATGAGCATATGATTATAATTGGAACACAAATTCACACACAGATAAAATATTTTAGGGCTGCAAATAGGGGGCGGCATTCAAATTTAGGAGATATGAAAATAGTAGTAGTTATTTTTCTAAAAAAGTATAAAGAAAATTTGGATTTAAGTATAAAATTTGACGTTTTTTTTAAAATTCGCCCATGATTCAGCTGATTGTAGAATAAATGTCCAATAATGGTGTAATTGTACGGTGACTGCAAAATAAAGATCATCATCCCAAACTAAATGTTGGATATGAGTCAGTAGATGATACTCAGCTGTTCGTGGTTAAAAGAAAATTGGGGAAAATCATAGTAGTACTATGGAATTGAAGATCCCAAAACCGAGCTGATATCAGTAGTTCAGTGTGTCGTTAGGATTAGCTGATGTATAGGTTAGACTTGTTGTAATCGTTTTTATATTCTTGTCTAAGTCCTGTACGGGGTAATTGTTGAACTGATCTTCTGTCGAAGATACTTTTCAGAACCCCACGTCATCGGTGTAATCGCATGCGTTCTTCATCATCACCGAGTAGACCTCGGTAGAAGCCAATCCAAAGCAGCCGATAAGTCATCGGTAGAAGAACTCATGCAAGCCCAAGACCTTCGTAGCCGCCACCGACTTACTCGTGGTTACATTCCTTGTCACCGACTCAACGGAAGAAGACAGAGACTTTGCGTACCATCGTATCCGACGTAAAGCGACCCACCTACTTAAGCCTTTTCGAAAGTTCAAGCGAGAAGATCATACGAGGTTGTTTGAACGGTCAACTCGACATTCTCACCAACCACAAACCTCGACCAATGAGAAGCCGACAACGCCTTACCTGCTCCAAACAGTAAAGATGCTCTCATGTACAGTAATTAACTGCCCTGCTGCAACAAGTACGAATTAATGGCCGTTTTCTTTGGAAGCTTGTGACACGTGGCATCGTCGTCTCCAACGGACATATGCCATAGCTCACAGCTATAAATAGAGAAGATTTCGAAGCTCCACTAGCGCGAAGCACGAAATTAAAAAAAGGGAAATTGCTCAAGCTCTCAAACACTCTAGCAACTCAATCAGAACATCCAGCGAAAAATCTGCATTTACTAGAATATTTTTGTGGTTCTTCTCTCTAGAGTCTTTAGATCCATTTCTTCTCTACTTAAGCTCATTGTCAGATTTATAGCTTAGATTCGAAGGAGTTCATTTTTAGTGAACTGTTCTTATTGTAAGAACTCCTTCATTAGTTGGAGAACTGTTTTCGCTCCCTTTCGAACTTAGGTTTGAATTGTAAAGTCGCTAAGGACTATAACTTAGAAGGATCTCGTCCCGTGCACGCTTCCCTTGGCCGAGACTTGCTCGGACTAATCAACAAGTTATCCTGCTCTGTTCAGGACCGTGGACGTAGAGCGTATTCGAACCACGTTAAACTGCTTGTGTTCTTTACTGTTTTATTGCATACAAACCCTTGAAAATCATAAGTTTGCATAAAACGTATTTCTAAAATCGCACGACCAAAATAATTTAATGCGAGAAAACACGTTTTCAAAAAAGAGACAAACTCGGGCCCCACACTTATCCGCACACTTAAGTCTCCGATCGAGTTTCAAGGGCCGACAAAAGTCGTAGGAGAGCTCAGTAGCCGACTCACTCGTCCCGTGATCGAAGGTTTATTTGGCACTCGTTCATCGCTTGCAACCAACAGGCTTCGATTGACCTTCACCAAGAAAAAGAAACTGCACTGTGTGTATTCCCCCCCCTCTACACCCGATATTTGTCTCCGGACCAACAATTGGTATCGAGCGCACGGTATTCAACCGACCACCCGTTACGAAATACGGGTCTTCTCGAACCGATCCTTGAAAACGTTTTCTCCGCACAAGTATCTCTTCATTCATCCTTATACTCGTACACATAATGTCCGACATGTCGGTATCGAGGATGGTGCCGATGTTCTCAATAGAGAACTTCACGGTATGGCGTGTAAGAATGGAGGCACACCTTACGTCGCCGCACGACAAGCATGACCGACGCATCGGGAGACCGGACCCATCATTCCAATGATGACGCAGTGTTGTTCGGGCCAACAAGTGGAAGATGAAAGTGCTCGTATCGGTCCGAAGGTTCCCAAGGACAAATCTGCCTTCACGCCTGAAGAGAAAAAGCTGCATAACCTCGACCGAGTCGCACGAAATGCTATACTGACAACGCTCAGTGACTCACACCTCGGGAGGGAGCAGGACTGCAAAATGGCGAAAGAAATTTGGGACGCCCTGGCTGTACTGAGCCAAGGAACTCCTCAGATTAAAGAAAACAAGCTCGAATTAGAGCTTCAAAAGTTCGAAGCCTTTGCGATGCAGCCCAGTGAAACCATTGACGAGCTGAGCGTCAGATTTACGAATCAAGTCAATGTGATAAACGGGCTGGGAAAGGTGTTCTCAAACAAAGAGATGAACACAAAGATCATAAGAGCGCTACCCCGACAGAAGTGGCTTCCTTTTGCTACTTATTTACGTCGCTCTGATCTTAATGCTCTAACTCCTGATGTTATATTTTCAGAATTAAAGACGGAGGAATTTGAGCATAGTCTAACACTTCTACTGAATGCAGGAACACGGAGCCTGTTGCTAGTCCACCAAAAGCTTCAGCTGGAAAAAGCAGCAGAACATCCACGTGTTACAACTGCAAGAAGGAGGGACACTATCTGTTGGGTGATGATTCAATCCTCAGCATGATCATACTTGTGGGAAATGACTCTTATCTTCTATATGAATCATGCTCGGCAGCCTTGTGCTCCGAATCGTTGAGAAGATTTGAAGATCCCAAAAACCCCATCCGATTGGTGAACCATTCCTTTGTATTCGTATTTGTCTCCGAGGTTTCGGACTCGTGAGACACTCGCTCCGGTCAAGGCGCCGGCAGCTCATCGCCCCAGCACCGGTGTAGAAGACTCGAATACTTGGACTCGGCAGAGCAAGATATATCGAGAGAGTCGCTGAACCGAACTCGGCGGGAGTAGTTCATCGAACTCGAGCGATCTTCAAAGTAGACTTATCTAAGCAGTTTATCTACCGAATACAAGGTCGGACTCAAGCAACGGCGCATAGTCTTCGTGGACTGCCGAATCTTTTGAAAGACAATCAGCATTGTCATGTACGAGAAAGAGAGAAGTCGCCTTGACCCGTCCCGAAGTTTGTGCTTCGTCTCAACCACTTCATCCACCTCGACGAATGACAAGCATACACATGTCTTCTCACCCGCTAAAGCTGCAGCCAACCTTTTACCTAAAAAGGTGGGAAAGTACACTCGTTACCTACACCAAAAGAGCCGTTTGCTACCAAAAAAGAGAGAGAGAGAAGAAGATCGTCTCCAACGGATCTATTCCAATCTCTACTCTATAAATAGAGGATCATTCAAGATTTAGAACACGAGAGAATGCGCGTACCTAGAACACGAGAAAGCATTCAAACGAGCGAAATTCACGACTAAGTCTTCGCAAGAAACAACCGAGTTATCTCCCGGCGAAAGACTACATCCACTCAAAAGGAACCAAGTTGAACCGACATAAGCTTCTAGTATCCAAGCGATCGACACGAACTTATAGCTAAACCCTCACTGTTCGTCGCTCTAGATAGCTACATTCTCGTTCCTTGTCCCTCTAACCCTAAGCTCACTTGTTATATCCATAGCTTAGACGAAGGAGTTCACATTTGAACCTAATCCTTGTTGTATAAGGACTCCTTCACTGTTGGAGAAGTTTGTCAAACACTTCAAGTTTGATAGTGTTGTAAACTGAGACTTGGATCAGTATAAAAACCAAGACGTGGCTTTGCCCAGTGTGCAAGCCGACCGAGACTAACTCAGGATAATAAATAACCTCCCGATCATTCGGGACAGATGGACGATGATTTGAGCGATATCCGAACCACTTTAAAAATCCCGTGTCTCTATCGCTTTCTTAATCGTTGCATTGATTTTACTATTCATACTGAACATCATATTTAAATCAATCAACCGTCTCAAAGATACCGAACTTTTAAATCTACTCGGATCGAGACTTGCATAAAACGTTTTCTCACAAAAATTGATTTGGGCCTACACAATTCCGCACACTGAACTCTCACTGAACGATACCGAATTCTGACCTAATCAGTTAGCAGATCTCAGCTGAGTCAGTACTCTTAGCCTTTAATTCGATTCGTATCAGTTGTCCGGTCTCGCCGAACGCTTTGCATGCACACCATCCTGAATAGGACTGTTCAAGTTCGAGATTGAAAAATCGAATCAGGTGTATTCACCCCCCCCCTCTACACCTGACCGTACACTCGGGACCAACAATTGGTATCAGAGCTTGAGTTCTTTGACTCTTGTTATCTTTGAGACTGGTCTATTCGAACGGATCCGAGGGAAAATGTTTTCACTACATATCACTCTACATTAATATCTATATTCTTCATGGCTGATATGTCAGGTATAAGGATGGTACCCATGTTCTCGGTGGAGAATTATGGAGTATGGCGAAGTCGGAATGGAAGCACATCCGACATCCCTCCATGACAAAGTATGATCGAAGTGCTTGAAGATGGACCTATCGTTCCTATGATTGATAGTGTCGTGACTCAGGACCAAGCTCAAGGAGGAGGAATGGTGACCGGGAAGAAGATTCCCAAAGACAGAAGTCTCTTCACTCCTGAGGAGAAGAAGCTTCACAACTTAGACCGTGTTGCCGAAACGCCATACCGACCACCCTTAGTGATTCTTATCTTGGCAAGGTTCGTGAATGCAAGACTCGCTAAAGAACTCGGGATGCTCTTGCGCTACCGAGTCGAGGGACTCGAAGATTAAAGCCAACAAATTAGCGCCGGAACTCCAAAAGCCGGAAAGCTTGTCTCTCATGCCCGTGACAAAATTGAAGATTCGAACGCCGATTTACCAATCTGATGAACTCTATCAATGGATCGGGAAAGACATTCAAGAATCGAGAGATGAATCGCAAGATTCCGAGGGCACCTGCTCGGACGGACACCGGACACCTTTTGCCACTCTATTGCGACATTCTCGACTTAGATGCTTGTGTCTCCCGACCATATCTTTTCGGAACTACAGCGAGAGGAGTTTGAGTTCGACAAACCTCAAAGAAAGCAAGAGCCGAAGCCGACACAAAAATCGACCATGCTTTCAAAGCATCGTCAAGACAAAGCATCTCCAAAGCAACGAGCAAAACGACGAGTAAGACCGAACCTTCACTCAATGATCTACAAGAAGGAAGTCTCGCTGTAAGTATGCGCCGCTTCGCCGTAAAGTATCGAAGGAGAAGGAGCGACGCAGTAAAAGTGACTAAAGCCTATCGGGAAACGAAAGGTAAGTCAAATTCTATGACGAAACACACTCTGTCTCACAATCTTCCGAATGCGTAAAGAAAGATGACTCGTAACCATCAAAGAATAGCGAAAGCAAAGAAGAAAGAGTCATCGCTTGTTACAACCGCAAGAAGCCGGGACATTATCGTATGATTGTCCTGGCAGCATGAGGCTTGAACACGCAACACGTAAGGCAAGGAGAGAGAAATTCACCCAGAAAAGACAATCCTACATAGCTGGTGAAATCTCAGAAGAGGTCGACTCCTTTATGGATTCATCGGACGATGAAGCGGCTTTCATGGCCTTAGAGCTTGAAGTCGAAGGATCGGTGAAAAGTGCATGATGGCAAAGCGAAGAGGATGAGGTAAATTCTCATGAACCACTTAACTCCTCTTCACACCGCACACACGGCACTATTTCAAAGTGCAGATGAGAATTTGGACGTCACAACCGCATACGAAGAACTCGCTCGACGAACAAATTCGGATGAGTCCTGCAGCTCAAGCAAGACTCTTCAGGAGTTGGATACCCTTAAAATAGAGAATCGAGACTTTCTCGAGAGAGTCGTTGCTACCGAGGCCGAAGGACTTGTGTTGAGACTCGTGGAGGAGATAAACTCTCCGATGGCCAAGTCTCAAGCATCAAGAAGATCGGATTTCAGTTTTGACCAATGAATTCGACTCGTAAAGATATCGAACCGAGCCTCGTCAAGCAAGAAATGTCGGGACTTCGCACGAGCACGACACATCGAAGAAGAGTGATGATGTCTAGAGGAGCCGATGATGACCGAGAGGTACATGGGTGCCGAAAAGAAATTAGAGGCTATGCTAGCATGCAATAAGCCAAAGCACCGCAAGGAAGGACTTGGATTCGGCCTAGGAGCTTCCACATCCGCCCAAGACACTCGGAAGTACGGCTTGCCGATAGATTTGTTCGAGGGGAGACTATGAACGCAAAAATATACCGAACCCCCTAGCAAAGAACAAACAGTAAGATGAAAGCACCTCATCCCACACATCGCATTCGACAAGAAGATCGGTGCCAAGAAACCCCGGTTCGGCCAAGGGGGGAACCAAAGAAATCAAAATTGGCGCATCAATATGGACCTCCAAAGCCGACACATCCCGGCTCAGTATGGGTCATACTATTATGAACCTATAGTCGAAGAGGCTCCAAAGGTCGAAGAAAAAGAAAGCCACACAGAAGGCTAAGGTCAGCAGTCCACCAACTCAGAAGATCAGGACTCCTGAACCTCAGAAGCCTCAGAAGTCACCTTTGACCAGTCCAGTGGTCAGATATGTTGACTCTAGTGGAAAGAAGATGTCTGAAACCACCAGGGTTGTTAGACAGATTTGGGTTATGAAAACTAACATCTAAGGACCCAAAATCAAAAATAAAGGGTACCCGAATATAATTGCTTTTGCGAGTGCGTAAAAGACCCATGGTATGTGGACAACGGATGCTCAAGACACATGACATACCAAAGGAGTCTCGCCAAGAATTATATCATCGAAGAAGGACCCAGACTGAGTTTGGAGATAATGCCAAAGGCTACACGAGAGGATATGGGACACTCAGCATAGGAACTGCCAAAGTTCCAAGAGTATCATATGTTGAAGGACTTCAGCATAATCTTCTCTCTGTTAGTCAATTTTGTGATAACTCAAATAGAGTGATTTTTGACGCTGGTTTCGTGATGTTATTGATAAATCCACAAGGAAAACACGGTGTTATCGGTTCGCAGAAAGAACATATATGTGGCCGATCGGAACTCACCGAACCTCGAAGCTTGCTTATTGGCGAAGAATGACAACCGCACGGGGTGGCTATGGCACGTAAGACTCAGCCATCTCAACTTTAAGACGCTCAACAAGCTTGCAAGAAACACTCTTAGCAAGGGGACCGCCGAATGAAGTATTCAAAGAAAGACACTCGGTGTGAAGCATGTCTCGAAGGGAAAACAAACAAGGAATCAAAATCCTCCGGGGCTCCATCGCCTTCCACGGATGGAATCCTTCACTGCTACATATGGATTTGTTCGGTCCAGTGTCCCCGATGAACGATCGAGGCGTAAAATATGCATTAGTGGTCATAGATGACTACTCGCGCTACACATGGGTCATATTCATTGCCAACAAGTCTGACGTCAAAACAGAGTTACCAACGCTTCTGAAAAGGCTCAGTGTCGAGAAGAACACCAAGATCAGAAAAATATGTTCAGACAGAGGAACTGAGTTCCTTAATTCCATGGTAAAGGAGTTCTGCAAAGCAGAAGGAATAGAGCATGTGACTTCAGCTGCACGCACACCTCAGCAGAATGGAGTTGCTGAACGAAAGAACAGAACTCTAAAAGAGGCAGCTAGGACTCTACTCGCAGACTCAGGACTCCCAACCAAATTCTGGGCAGAAGCTACTGATACTGCATGTTATACTCAGAACAGATCTCTACTGACAAAGCAGCATAAGAGAACACCATATGAACTATGGAACGGCAGGAAGCCTTCTCTATCTTATTTCCATATTTTTGGTTGTTCATGCTTTATCCACAATAATGGGAAAGATCAGCTGAAGACTTTTGATAGCAAGTCAGATCAGAGAGTATTCTTAGGATACTCTCGGGTTAGCAAAGCTTTCAGAGTATTCAACTATCGGACTCTTTACGTGGAGGAAAGCCCTCATGTTGTTTTTAACGAGTTTGCTACTGAAGACAGGAGCAATAACTCAAATTCTGAATCTGAGGACATTAGTAAGCAGCTACAGGATCTAAGCTTAAAAGACAAATCTGAAAAGATCCAGCTATGTTGGGATGATGATTCAGACGAAGAAACTGAAGACAAATCTACTGAATCTCAACCAGCTGAGCAAGTAGCTGAGCAGATTGATTCTCCCGAACAGAATCAATCCCAGGTAACTCAAGTCGATGAGGAAACCGTAGAGGTAACTGAGACCAACACTACTGAGAATAACAACTCAGGGGGAACGCCTAGTAATGTTCCTGAGCTGAATGCCCCTGAACCTGGTGACTCAGTAGATCATACTCTTATTCTTGAATTACTTCAATCTCGAGAATAGTACAACCGAAATGCCTAACTCACCTACTATCTCGTGTTGAACAAATTTCGGATGAAGAGTTAAAACATCGTAGATCGTGGCTAGATGCTCACACCGCCGATCTTATAATTGGAGATCCTTCAAGACATGTCAAGACAAGATCCGAGATTCTATCAAGGAGAAAGCGCATTATTTTCCCGCTTCTTGTCAACCGAAGAGCCTCGGAATATTGAGGATGCACTTAAAGATGCTTGGCCCGGATCATTGCTATGCGAGAAGAGCTGAATCAATTCACGAGAAACGAAGTATGGGGAGCTTGTAGACAGACCCAAAGCATCAACATGTCATAGGAACCAAATGGGTCTTCAAAAACAAGCGGAATGAAAACAACGTTATAGTAAGGAACAAAGCAAGACTCGTGGCTAAAGGCTACCGCTGCCGAAGGGATAGATTTCGATGAAACGTTCGCTCCGATTGCAAGATTGGAGGCAATCGGACTATTCCCGGCCTACGCAACACATCAACGATTCGAGTTTATCAAATGGATGTGAAGTCTGCGTTCCCGAATGGCGTGCTGAAAGAAGAAGTCTATGTGGAACAACCGCCCGGCTTTCAAGCAGGGACATCAAGTATATAGACTCGTAAAGGCTCAGACGGGTTAAAACAAGCACCCGTGGCTTGGTACGATACCCCGTCCGAGTTTCTTCTTCATAAAGGTTTTCTGAAAGGCACAAAGAGACCACACTCTATTCAAGCATTCGACCGGAAGAAGACTTATTACTTGTGCAGATCTACGTGGATGACATTATCTTCGGTTCGAAGAATGTCATCATGTGTCAAACAATTTGAAAAGATGATGAAGGATAAGTTCGAGATGTCGATGATGGGTGAAATGAACTACTTCCTTGGTTTTCAAGTCAAGCAATCCCGAAAAGGGAACGTTCATCAACCAAGGCAAATACACTCGAGATCTCATCAAAAGATTCGGTTGCACATCCAAGCAAACCTATCAAGATCCCGATGAACACGAATATGAAGATAGATCTTGATAAAGAGGGAGTATCAGTAGACCAAACCGAATACCGTGCTATAATTGGTTCTTTATTATATCTAACGACTACTCGTCCCGACATAACTTATGCTCGTAGGTGTCCCGTGCTCGATTTCGGGCGAATCCCAAGCAGAGTCATATGGACTCAAGCAAAGAAGATTCTCTCGCTATCTACGAGGAACACACGACATGGGTTTATGGTATCCAACTGATGATAATATTGAACTAACCTGGTTATTCCGATGCCGACTATGCAGGATGTAGAATAGACCGAAAATCAACTTCAGGAACATGTCGAGTTCCTTGGCGGCAAAAAGTCGATCTCATGGTTTTCAAAGAAACAAAGACTCAGTGGCCACATCGACTACCAAGGCTGAATACATGGCTGTTGGAAGTTGTTGCGCCCAAATCCTTTGGCCGAGACAACGAATGAGAGACTATGACGTCATTCGGAATGAAGTGCCGATCTTCTGCGACAATAGATTGCTATTGCAATCACTCAGAACCCTCGTACTTCACACAAGATGCAAGCACGTGGACATCGGACATTACTTCATTCGTGACCATGTCGAAAGAAGGATATCGGAATGGAAAAGATCCATACCGATAAACAAAGGGTCGATATACCGACCAAGCCTCTAGCTGAATCCGATTCAAAGAACTTTCGGTAGAGCTAGGTCTGCTGGACCCTACCGACCCCGGTAATAATAAGGTTTCGGGGAGAGGAACATTCCAATGAGGGGGAATGATCACTCTCGCATCGAGTAAGTTCGATGACGTAGAGACAAACCATCTACACGAGGTATCACCGACTACTATGTTCACCGACGGGTTTGCGTATCTCCACTAGTATCTAATGCAACAATGATAAGCATTTATTATGTAGATTCAAAGCATGATTTAAATATCTCTTAGTTTGTCATTTATTGATAACAGATTACATTTAATACACGACATTCTATGCACAACCTTTCTGAACTCTGTGCGCATTAAATGCATGTCTTATCATAGTTACTCTTTAGGCATGTTTACAACTTGCATTGACTTAGACGGCTTTTGTGATCATTACCTTTTATAATATTGAATCTTAACCGTCCATCTCATAAAGTAGGTTTAAACTCGACCTTAGATCGATAACTCGTTCATCTTCTAAACATGTACATATTTCTATCAAATCTTAAGAACCGCCATATTCGCACTTAACATTTCGATCATATCTTACCTCCGAAAATCCTAGAATACCTTTGTGCAAAAACCCTCATTTACTTACTTTCACCTCGATCAAATTCTCGGTATGCCTATATGTAGTTACTTATGTGTTGATCATTATTGATTAGTATCATATATAAGAAGTTTATTTAAAAAAAAAATCGATATCGATAACAACTTCATGTAACAGTGTACAATGGCGGAAACCAATATTTCTATGATATCTCCAGCGGATATGCAGAACATTCTGGAGAAGGATCGTGTGTGGTTTGAACCCACCATGGATTTCTATTCATGCGATCTGGAGTATCTCGGATGAGATCTTCTCGGCACTGCGCGAGTCGTGGCGGAGAAATTTCGTCTAGGAGGCCTTCGTTCTTCCTCCCGAGACATGTTGCGTAGCCGTATTTGAATTCGCACGCAGGTGTGCCCGGAGATATAGTGGCGAGATTCGTTGCCCATTCTATCCAAAACGCCACTATGGAGCCGAAGCGCATGTCCATCAAGGATGCCTTGAAGCGGAGTTTTGATCTCGCCCTCCGAAGGAACCAAGATCGAGTGCGGGAGACGACCAAGTTGATGAATACCTTACCGTCTTCGTGGAAAGCCCACTACATTCGTAGTGCCTTTCCGAAGAACAAACATGTTGCCTCGGTTCGGGGCACTTGCCTATATAGTGGACGCAGCTAATGACAAGCTAAGGTGGTCGTTTGACCCGGTGTCGAGGCCTAAGATTCGGATAATGATGGCCATATACGGCCGAGCCCGGATAAATTGGACGGAGTTCTTTCTCCGAGAATTCATGGCTCAGCCGCTAAGTTCGACAAAGCATCGAACATGCCGAGCGCAAAGGGCAAATTGTTAAATGGACTCAAACCTGTCCATTATGATCGAAGATTTATGTGGATTCGAGCCTATCACCTACGGTGACAAGGAGTACTTCAATGTGAAGAAGGTCGGATTTCACAACAAGACAAGAAGCGCTTCAGCAAATAAGGGTCGGGACCCTCGCAGCGGTCTCTCCGAAATCAAAGTCTCAAAGAGGCTACGCCTACAAAGAAAAGAACCCCTCCCGCTAAAACTCCTAAGGCACCGGCAAAGAAACCGAAGAAAGCCGCCGAGGTGCCGCCTCCGAGGAGGTTCCACAAGTGCCCGCCGAACGTGCTCCCGAGAAGACTACTCGGCCCATGCAGTGGTTGATGAGTCCGAGTCTTCGAGAAGACTCGGTCGATGGAAAAGATTGTTTCCACTAAAAGGGACCAAGGGGATGCTTCGAAGCTCGGAGCGCAGATATTCGGCGCCTAGCAGCCCCCCTTTCTGTCCCCTCCACTAAGCTCGATCCCCTCCAACCGAAGAGCAGACTTCACACATAGACTTTGAGTCTGAGACCGCATCTGAAGGTGAATCAATCAGGTGGAAGCTTCAGTGATTATATCCAGAGCATCCCGAGAAATTCTACAACTAGTCCCGGAGCTTGCCGACTACTCGAGACTTGTTGATCGTCGCCAAAACAAAGAAGGCTCCACATGTTGCTTGCGACATCGGGAGTGGCCTCGTCTCTACGCGCCTTGTCCTCCACTACTCCCGCTGCCAGCGCATGAAGAGGAATTGAGACCGAGAGAGGAGATAAGGCTATTCGGAGCCCGAAGACCTCGGCTCAATGGACAATCCGAGGGCTGCAGCTGGCCGCCATGATTCATGATCGGCAAGCACGCTTCCGGCCCGACACCCTCCGATGGGTCGACCACGACGACCCACCCAGTGATTCAGGCCCTGGAAAGCCTGATGAGGAACATCCACAGGATAAGGATACCCATACTGAAACTGCCCCACCTCTCAGTATCCTTGGTCCTGAGAAGTCCAAGGCTGGTGCTTCGTCCTCAGCAGAGCCCGCTCAGCTCTTGCTGCAGTCGACTTTCGAAGCAGCGCCCAGCCAGACCGCAAAGAGATCTCGATCAGTGGCAAAAGCCTTAACTGCCCAAGGGATCAAAAATCGAGATCTTGCGAAGGCTATCCATAGGACATGGAAGCAGACTGCTCAAGCCACGACTAAAGAAATTCAGGGGCTGAAGTCTTCTGTCTCTTCATCAGTCGCCCCTGATGTTTCCGCGCTTATTTCAAAGCGTTGGCTCAAGAGAAGTCAAATTCAAGCTCAGCTCAAGATCTTTCAGAGAGCCAAGCCAAGCTACTAGATGAATTTTTGGCTTCTAAACTGGCTCATACTGACGCTATCACTGAACAATCCGAGGCCACTGAACAAAGACTTGAAAATATCCAACTGGTCTTGGAAGACAAGATCACTGAGAAGCTGAAAGACTTTAAGGAAATAGCTGACCTCTCTCACAAGCAGTACAAGGAAAACCTTACCATGGAGAGGAACGAGTTGCATGAGGCTCGACTAAGCTCCACGAACGTCTTGATGAGCCGTCAACCTCCTACAAAAGTCCGAAGAAGTCGGTCCTAGTCCCTACCCCGGTGCTCATTGATGATGCCAAAAAGGGGGAAAGTGAAGGAAAAAGGGAAGAAAAAAGAGTAACCGAGAAGCCGACTCAAACTCGGTCTCGAAGGGTGAGGCCCGTGGTGTTTCGGCTGCTGAGCACAAACAAACCGGCCCAAGTGGCTCGAGACCCCCAGACTACTCGAGCAACCCGGACTCCCAAAGACATTATTAAGGAGGTTGCTTGAGTACGCCGAACAAAGCGGTGGAAGACTCGAGAAGAAGAAGAAGCTCCTATTCCACCACCGGTTCAAGAAGGCAAGGGCAAACGAAGCTTAAAATTCCAACCCCTCCAAAGAAAGAGATTAAGATACATATCTGCCGAGGAGGAAGCCCAAATAGGCTGCGGATGAGAGACCGCGGAGAAATTGCAGAGGCCGAAGCGGCTAACAAGCCAAAGTCTAAGCTTTGCTAAAGGAAAGACTAAAGCCCCATCCAGAGGAGGAAAGAGAACCGCTAGGATCGCCTCCGAGAAAGCTCATCATAACGAGATGAAGAGGAGAGAGAAAAGAAAAGGAGCGACGAAGAGAAGAATGCAAAGGCGTGGTACATCCAAATCTAGATCTAGTACCCCTGCCGAATCGGAACAAGCTCCTCGAAGCCTCAAGAGCAAGATGCGAAATTGAAGAAATCTTTGCTTAGATGGATAGATATCTCTACGAGAGGAGAGGAAGCTAGACGGATAGAGGCCGCTGCACAGAGGATACATTTGGCGCACCTTGAGGCACTCGGAAGCGTGCTTGAACAAGAGGCCAGCCGAGAGTTCCTTCGAAAGCCGACATTCCTTATCGATACGAAGGTTCGGGAAGCCAAACGATCCGAAAACACATAGATGGCCAAGATCGGACGAATGGATGCCTATTCAGCTCAATCGGAGATGGGAATCGGCCAAGATAGAGTTTATCAAGAGAAATTATTTCTAGCGATTACGGCACGAAATGTCTAAGGCCGATGCCTATGTCGAGTGGATGACCATTCATCGAACCCGATCTTTACCCATATATGCACAGAGCAGTAACTGAAGGGGTAGTAGTCAGCGTTCCTGAAGCAAGGATCATTCCTCCACCCAGAAGACAAGACGACTCAGTACATCTCGGAATAATTGAACAAGAAGTGAAGAATCTTTGCGTTGAACAGAGAGGACTAGAACAAGATGATCCAGCCAGACTTCGCCGAATATCGAAGGCGAGGAAGAACACGTTCGGGAATGTATGGAGTTCCACCGCCCGAAGATAAATCCCAAGGTTTCATGAATAGGATTCGGCGAGTTTAAGGGTTCTCCCTCTTAGTTCTTCTTTTAGCTTAGCAAGATTTGTAATGTACTGAACTGTTTATTATATATATACAAATCTTCTTTTGGCTCTGACAACTACTTGTTGTCTAAATAGCCGTGTTTGCTTTATGCTTTAACACTCAGAATCACTGAAGTGATTACTGACACACACACGTTGTTTATTTACTTGTCAGTTTTTGCTCGGTTAGATCTCTGATAGACTAGACTTTCGGAGAGTTATTATTTCTCTTAAGGGGAAATTGTTGCATGGGAAATTATTGTAAAGGGGGAAATTGTTCTGCCCTGTCTCCCTCAGTAGTCTAGCACTTACCAGACAACTCCACTGATCCTACTTGTAATATTTGTAAGGAGCTCTGTTTCTGAGTAAGTTAGTGTTTAGCATAGTTGATAGGACATAGATGATAGGTTTTGGCATCATCAAATATGGGGAAATTGTTGGGTGATGATTCAATCCTCAGCATGATCATACTTGTGGGAAATGACTCTTATCTTCTATACTGAATCATGCTCAGTAGCCTTGTGCTCTGAACTGTTGAGAAGATTTGAAGATCCCAAAACCCCATCTGATTGGTGAACCATTCCTTTGTATTCGTATTTGTCTCTGAGGTTTCGCACTCGTGAGACACTCTGCTCCTGGTCAAGGCGCTCGGTAGCTCATCGGCCTCAGCACCGGTGCAGAAGACTCGCATATCTTGGACTCAGCGAGAGCAAAGATATGCGAGAGAGTCGATTGAACCGAACTCGGCGAGGAGTAGTTCACTGAACTCAGAGCTGATCTTCAGTAGACTTATCTAAGCAGTTTATCTACTGAATACAAGGTCAGACTCAGCAACGGCAGATAGTCTTCGGGATCGTCGAATCTTTTGAAAGACAATCGGCATTGTCATGTACGAGAAAGAGAGAAGTCGCCTTGATCCGTCTCGAAGTTTGTAGCTTGTCTCAACCACTTCATCCACCTCGACGAATGACAAGCATACACATGTCTTCTCACCGCTAAAGCCGCAAATCAACCTTTTACCTAAAAAGGTGGGAAAGTACACTGTTACCTACACCAAAAGAGCCGTTTGCTACCAAAAAGAGAGAGAGAGAAGAAGATCGTCTCCAACGGATCTATTCCAATCTCTACTCTATAAATAGAGGGATCATTCAAGATTTAGAACACGAGAGAATGCGCGTACCTAGAACACGAGAAAGCATTCAAACGAGCGAAATTCACGACTAAGTCTTCTGCAAGAAACAACCGAGTTATCTCCGGCGAAAGACTACATCCAGCTCAAAAGGAACCAAGCTGAACCGACATAAGCTTCTAGTATCCAAGCGACTGACACGAACTTATAGCTAAACCCTCAGCTGTTCGTCGCTCTAGATAGCTACATTCTCGTTCCTTGTCCCTCTAACCCTAAGCTCACTTGTTATATCCATAGCTTAGACGAAGGAGTTCACATTTGAACCCAATCCTTATTGTATAAGGACTCCTTCACTGTTGGAGAAGTTTGTCAAACACTTCAAGTTTGATAGTGTTATGAACCGAGACTTGGATCGCATAAAAACCAAGACGCGGCTTTGCCTTGTGTGCAAGGCCGACCGAGACTAACTCGGGATAATAAATAGCTTCCCGATCATTCGGGGACAGTGGACGTAGGATTTGAGCGATATCCGAACCACTTTAAAAATCCCGTGTCTCTTATGCTTTCTTAAGCTGTTGCATTGATTTTACTATTCATACCGAACATCATATTTAAATCAATCAACCTGTCTCAAAGCATACCGAACTTTTTAAATCTACTCGGACCGAGACTTGCATAAAACGTTTTCTCGAAAAAATTGATTTGGGCCTACACACATTCCGCACACCGAACTCTCACCGAACGATACCGAATTCGACCTAGCCGGTTAGCGGATCTCGACCGAGTCAGTACTCTTAGCCTTTAATTCGATTCAGAACAGTTGTCTGGTCTGCTGAACTGTTTCAGACAGACACCATCCTGAATAGGACTATTCAAGTTCGAGATTGAGAAATCGAATCAGGTGTATTCACCCCCCCCTCTACACCTGACCGTGCACTCGGGACCAACACTATCAGTACGACTGCCAGAAGAGATAAATTCGCCTAGAAGAGGCAGACCTACATAGCCGGAGAGATATCCGACAACTCAATTTAAGAGGATACATTCATGTACTCTTCTGAGGATGAAGCTGCATTCGTAGCTGTTGAAGTCGGAGAGAAGGTTCCCGAGGAATCAACAATGAACAGTCTCGATGGCCGGAGAAGAGGCCGAGGTAAATTCTAAACTTAATATAACCTCCTCTTCACACAACACACACGACACTTGCTCGGTCTTGGATGACCCTATGGACATAGTACAAGCATATGACGACCTGCTAGAGGAACAAATTCAGTGAGCAGAGAGTTCAAAGCAGAACCATCCGGGAACTAGAACAGGTAAAGGCCGAGAATCGAGACTTTCTTCGATTATCGTGTCTCTACCGAGTCGGTGGATCTAGTTGCGAGACTCAAGGAAGAGATCGAATCTCTTATGACTAAGTCTCAGCTTCAAGAGACTCAGATCTCAGTCCTGACCAAGGATAATTTGGAGAAAGAGACTGAAATAGCCCAACTCAGTCAGAAGCTCTCGGACGTACGTAAGGACCGTGATTCTCTCGGGAGAAGTGATGAGGTCCCGGAGAGAACTGATGACCGAACAATACCTGGGAGCAAAGGAGAAACTAGAAAGCATGCTCAGAGCACAACGGCCAACTGCTGTGAAAGAAGGCCTTGGCTACACCCATGAAGCTTCTACCTCCAAAATCTCAGAAGCACTGGCTGATAGGTTCATCAGAGGAAAGGTGCAAGCTGCTGACACCACACCTCAGGCGAAGAACAAACAGAAAGTAATCGCACCTCAGCCGAGCAGCAACAAACAACTGACCAAAGGTTCCAGCCCCAGGACACCGAGATCGAACTCAGGGGGAACCAAGAAGGTCAGATGGGCAGAACAGTACAAGGAGCCACTGTTTGAGCATCCGGCTCGCACGGTTCGTACTACTATGAGCCCGGGGTCGGGAGAAGCGCTAAGACTCGAGAAGAAGAAAGCGCCCGAACCCAAAATCATCGCAGCGAAAGTCGGTATCTCCAAGTCCTGTGGAGAAGAAAGCTGACAAGGTTCAGAAGAAGAAGTCTCAGACTTCTAAGGTCCCAAGACAGATTTGGGTTCCGAAATCACCCACTAACCAGTAAGGATCCAACTGAACCAAAGGGTACCTAAAGATGCTTCATTTTGCGAGTGCATAAGGACCCATGGATAGTGGACGGCCGGTACGCTCAAGACACATGACATATCGGAAGAGCTCGCTAACCAACTATGTACAAGAAGATGGTCCTGCACTGAGTTTGGAGACAATTCTAAAGGCTACACAAGGGGATACGGAACGCCGAACATTGGGGCTGCCTGGGCTCCAAGAGTAACATATGTTAAAGGACTTCAACATAATCTCCTTTTCGTCGATCAATTGCGTGATAATCTTAACAGAGTGATCTTTGACGCCGGTTTACGTGATGTTGTTGATAAATCTACGGGGAAAACAAGTGTTATCGGGATCGCGGAGGAAAAACATCTATGTTGCAGGATCGGAAAACCGCGTAACCCGAGGCTTGCTTACTAGCACAGACAAAATCGGTGACAAGTCGGGATGGCTATGGCACAAGAGACTCAACCACCCGAACTTCAAGACCATGAACAAGCTAGCCAAGAACTCCAAAGTCGAGGACCGCCCAACGAATCGTTCGTTAAAGACGAAATTGTGAAGCATGTATCGAAGGGAAAGCAAACAAAGAGTAGCAATCCACCTATTCCGTCACCTTCCACTGATGGAATCCTTCAGCTGCTGCACATGGACCTATTCGGGCCAGTCTCTCCAGTGACTATAAGAGGCAAGAAGTATGCCCTCGTCGTTATTGACGGCTACTCGAGATATACTTGAGTCATCTTCATCACCAATAAATTTGATGTTCAAACTGAGTTGCCCAATCTACTGAAGAAGCTCAGTGTGGAAAAGGACATCAAGATTCAAAGAATTCGCTCGGACAGAGGAACAGAGTTTCTAAACTCAGTAGTTAAGACATACTGTGATAAAGAGGGAATTAAACACGAGACATCAGCTGCTCGCACCCCTCAGCAGAACGGACTTGCTGAACGAAAGAACAGAACACTCAAAGAAGCAGCAAGAACGCTCCTCGTAGATTCTGTTTCTTGCTGCTTCTGGACTACCCTCGAAGTTCTGGGCTGATGCTACTGACACCGCCTGCTACACTCAGAATTGCTCACTACTCACTCAGCAACAGATGAAGACACCATATGAACTATGGAAAGGGAGAATTCCTTCTATTTCTCATTTTCATATTTTTGGCTGTCCTTGCTTTATCCACAATAATGGGAAAGATCAGCTGAAGGTCTTTGATAGCAAATCTGATCAAGGAGTTTTCTTAGGATACTCTCGAGTCAAGTAAAGCCTTCGAAGTCTTTAACAATCGGACTCTTTGTGTGGAGGAAAGCCCTCATGTTGTTTTTGATGAATTTGTTACTGAGAACAGGGAAGATACATAGTTAAATATTGATGATGTCAGCAGCAAGCTACAGGATCTCGGACTTACTGATAAAGCTGAAAGATCCAGCATTGTTGGGATGATGAGTCAGACAATGAACAAACTCAGACTCAACCAACAGTCGACGTAGCTGACCTAGTTGATTCTCTCGAACAGAATCAACAACAGGTAACATCGGTCGATGAGGAAGCCCTAGTGGTAACTGAGACCTCTACTGAGAATATAAACTCAGGGGGAACGATCAATGTTCCTGAGCTAAATGCCCCTAAACTTGGAAACTCAGTGGATCCTGACCTTCTTACTGAAATATTGCAATCTTAGAACAATACTACTGAAATGCCTAACACTCCTACTGATTCTGCAGAAGTTGTATCTGAAGAAGAAGCCAGACTCAGACGATCATGGCTAGATGCTCATTCTTCAGATCTTATCATTGGAGATCCATCAGCAACGATTAGAACAAGATCTAGATTTAATCAAGGCGAAAGCTCACTATATTCTTGTTTCTTGTCTACAGAAGAACCTCAGTCGATAGAGGACGCACTTAATGATGCTGACTGGATCATCGTCATGCAAGAAGAGCTGAACCAGTTCGTTCGAAACGAAGTTTGGGAGCTTGTAGACAGACATAGACATCAGCATGTCATTGGTACCAAGTGGGTCTTCAAAAACAAGCGAGATGAAAACAACGTCATTGTCAGAAATAAAGCACGACTAGTTGCAAAGGGATACAGTCGGGCAAAAGGAATTGACTTTAATGAAACATTCACTCCAGTCGCTAGATTGGAAGCTATTCGTCTATTCCTAGCTTATGCAACACATCAAGGCTTCAAAGTCTATCAGATGGATGTAAAGTCAGCTTTTCGAACGGCGATCGAAGGAAGAAGTCTATGTGGAACCACCGCCCGGCTTTCAAACGGGGACATCGAGTGTACGGACTTAGGAAAGCTACAGATGGGTTAAAACAAGCACCCGGGGCTTGGTATGATACCCTATCGGACTTTCTACTTGAAAAGGATTTCGAAGGGGACGTAGATCGCACCCTATTCAACATAAAGTCGGGAGATGACATCCTACTGGTGCAAATCTACGTGGACGACATCATTTTCGGCTGCAGAAACGAGATCATATGTCAACAGTTCGAGAAGATGATGAAAGAGAAATTCGAGATGTCCATGATGGGAGAGATGAATTATTTCCTTGGATTTCAAGTGAAGCAATCACCCGAAGGAATCTTCATCAATCAAGCCAAATACACTCGAGACCTTCTCAAGAGATTCGGCTGCGACTCCAAGCAAGCCTACCAAAATCCCCATGAATACGAATTTTAAAATCGATCTAGACAAAGAGGGAGCTTCGTTAACTCTACCGATTATAGAGCTATTATTGGTTCTTTGTTATATTTAACGGCTAGCCGACTTGACATAACTTATCTTTGTAGGTGTATGCGCAAGATTTCAAGCGGATCCCAAGCGAAGTCATCTCGACTCGCCTAAAAAGATTCGCGCTATCCGAGAGGAACATCCGATCTTTGGGTTATGGTATACTGCCGATGATAATCTAATACCGACAAAGTTATTCGATGCCGATTATGCGGGATGTAGGATAGATCGTAAGTCAACTTCCGGAACGTGTCGGTTCCTTGGCGGCAAAGAAGCCGATATCTTGGTTCTCAAAGAAACAACACTCGGTAGCAACGTCCACTACCGAAGCCGAGTACATGGCTGCCGGAAGTTCTTTGTGCCTAGATCCTTTGGCTTCGACAACAACTGAGAGATTATGGTATCATTCAGAATGAAGTGCCCATCTACTGTGACTCCACCAGTGCTATTGCCATAACTCGTAACCCGGTTCTACATACGAGATGCAAGCACGTGGATATCCGACACCACTTCATCGGAGACCATGTCGAGAAGAAGGATATCGGAATGGAGAAGATCCATACCGACAAACAAAGGGGCGTACACATCGACCAAACCACTAGCCGAGAACAAATTCAGAGAATTATCAGTTGAGCTAGGTCTAGTGGATCCTACTGAAATGCATCAGTAGAAGACAACTACTGATAGCAGTCCATGGAGAATTGGAAATATTTGGTATCAGTAGATGGAACCAGTACGACAAGTCAGTAGACTCCGTACAGTGATTCAGTGGGAAGAATCACACTGTACACAACAAGGGGGAACGTGCTTATCAGTACATCAGTCATCCTCCTGCGATATAACGGTAACCGGCCTGATCGAAAGTTCGGTCAAGAGGTTTGCGTAGTATCATATACTTAATTTCTTTTGAGAAGCATGCTCTGCATTTATTATATCAGTCGCACGCGGTCAGTAGTTAATGTGCATTTATTTCCCGCCATTAATAAGTTTAAGGAAAGGTCAGTAGGAAACCTTTTCATTCGCATAAACTGAGTAATTAATGTTGTCTGTCGCGCATTTAATGCATGTCTTCTCACTTACCTTTATTACGTAAGTCTATGTTTGAGGCGGCTTTTGTAATCATTCCTTTTATAACATTTAATCTCGGTATGCCTATAGATTTGAAAGATTAAAAATAGGATCGTTGGATCTAAACTTATAATCAGTCAGATATATAAATCTTTCATCTTCTATCTTCCTCCTCACTTTTCGCCATTTTCAACTTAAGAGATATTTTCAAGCGTTCAATTTCTTTCTCAAAAATCATCTTAATTGTCTCGCTTTTGCATCTCTCAAAGCTCTTTAGTACTCGGTAATGTATTGAAACCTGCTGAATACTTACTAACTTACTCTATTTTCAAGTGCTAACAAGTTATTTTGCAGATTTCAATGTCGACATCTCAAGTCCCTGAGAATATAGAGGAGATAATGGCATCCAGGATTCAGTTTGAACCAACTATGGCCTTCCGACAAGTTGATATCTCTTTCTTGGAACCCGTGTTTGATGCTCTGGAGCGTTCTGGTCTTCAGGAGCTGGTGACGAAGCACCCGAGATCTTATCTACCTAGGCAAGTGGTAGAAGTTTATTACAACTGGAGGTCACTCGCGTCTGGAGGCGAGGAATCTTCCTTCGTCTATATGAAGGAAGTAGATCAGAACTGTTGGGATACTACTTAGAGAATCTTCAACGTCAGAGACGCGCTGATGCTGACGTTTGATCTTACAGACTCTGGTATTTCTCCTATCGGATACAAGGAGAAGGAGATAAACGTATATGTTCATAAGTTCTCGCGGACGCTCCGACATATCATTCAAGTCGCCTCTGCAGAAGAACCTTCGCTCCCCAATACGAGAGGACTAGCCTACATAGTCTCTCATATCCTAACGAGCTCAGTGGATCATATGATCAATTATCCAAGCCAAGGATTCAGCTGATGATGGCGATAGATGATGGAGTTGAAGTGAACCTGGGCCGACTATTATGTCTCGGAGATGAAGGCCCAAGCCCGAAGTTCACTACCCTACCCACTCGGAGAGAGGAAGTTAGCCCGGTGTAGGGAAGTCACTCTATGGGACTAAGATGTCGATCCTCATAGAAAACTCGTTCGCAGGCACTCGTCGTTTGCCGATTCTAAGTTCTTCGATGTAAAACCGATTAAGTTCAAGACTAAAAGCAAGATCGAGAAGTCTATCGGTAAGGGGCCACCTCGAGCCGAAGAGAGCAAAGCATCCACTCTGCCCCCGCATACCGAAGTGCCTAAGAAGAGGCGGCCGACTAAGACCCGGACTAGCCGAGGTCTGTTTGCTCGGCCCCTCTCCGTTATTGAACCCACTCCTCCTCCTACTCAAGAAGAGCAGATTTTAGATTCTGATACTGGCATTGAGGGTGCGACCCTCAAAGATAAAGTCCAGGTAATTAGCTCTGAGGAGACACGGTCGGACGTCGAGGAACCGACCGAGGAGGCTGCCGGCCGAGTGGACAGCTATTCTCACCACTCGTCTCCGTGCCACACGTGACGTACACGATCATATCCCTGAGATCGCTGGGCACTCAGACTTAGTCGACATAGCCATCAGGGCTAGGGTTCAAATGCTTCTTAGATTTATGAGTTGGGATATTCTAGAAGACATAATCAAAACCCACTCAGTCATCTACCTGCTCGATGAGGAGCAGAAGCTACAAGAAGTAATAGGGTACGGAGAACCAGCTGACTTAGCTACTCTTGAAGATCTCAGAGCCGCAATGCTTTACCTTCTAAGCTTGCGAGAGTCAATCCCTGGTAACACTCCTCCACCCCCATCTCCTCCTGCTGATGATAAGAAAGATGATGATGATAACAATCAGAGGAAGGATCAGACACCCAAGGATACAGAGTTGGGAGGCTCTGCTGAGGGTTCAACTCCCCGTGAGAAGAGCAAATCACCACTTCCTGATACATCAGGTGATGCTCAAGGTGCTCCGAAGTACAGTAGGGAGCAGCTCCTCACGTTTTCTGAGCAGAGGCTCGGAACCAGCTCGTACCAGATAGAACCTATCGGTTCCGTGTCCTCAAAGTCTGTAAATAAAGCCATTCGACGCCAAGGAGAGAAAAACAGACTTTTGGCTAAGGACGTCCATCTGAAGTGGGCAAAGTATACTAAGGCTCAGACACAGAGCTTAGACAGAATAGCTGCTGGCATCTCAAAGACTCCAGTACCTACTCCTCAACCCAACTTTCAGGAGATTATTGAGGCAGCCTTAGCAGCTCAGAAAATCGATCTAGAAGCTCAGAGTCAGCAGTTGCTCCAGAATCAGCAGAAGATATTTTCAGAGCAGCTGACTCAAGCTCTTGCAACTGTTAAGCTCAAAATCGATGAAAGGAATTAGATTGCCACCTCTAGCCTTCAGAAAGTTATTACCCAACAGGCAGAGGCTCTGAAGCTTATTCAGAAAGAATTGACAGAATCGCAGGATCAGGCTCTGCTGAAACTCCGTCAGGAGTCAGCTGCACAACTTAAAACATCAAGAGCTGATCAAGAAAATGACTGGGAATTATATTGCGATCTCGTCAAGGACTTCGAATCCGCAGCGACTCATATTAAGGATTCAGTCCACGATGTGGAAAGAGACATTCAAGCCATCCGTACCCAACTCTCTAAGGCAGATGATGCCAAAAAGGGGGAAGGTGTTATGAAGGAAGAACCTGACACGGATATGGCTGATGTCCAAATAATAGAGGGTGGTCAGGAGGAAGGACCCTCTAATGCTCAGACTCGGGGGAAAGGTATTCAAGCAGAACAACCCTCATTGCTAATGCTCAAGATACTTCAGGGGTTCTGCTACTTGAATTTCCTCTAGAACCTACCCCCATCTCATCTTCTGCTGCCCACATAGAAGATGTTGCTCACTTCATTGAGCAAGAGTCCGAAGAAGAACAGGCTCCTCCGCAAAGGCCGGGGAAGGAGATCAAGCACCTGCTACTACTCCTCCTTCCTCCCCGGTCCGAAAATTCAAATCTAAAGCGGAACAAGAGGCCTTCGACCTCCGCGTAGCCCAACAACTACAAGACAAGGCTGGACCATGAGCGACACTGGAAGAAGCTCAACTTGCTAAAAAGCCTAAGGGCAAAGTTGTTAAAAGCGCAGAGGAAAGAAGAAGCAAGAGTACGTAGACGAAGAAAAGAAAAAGGCTCGGGAGGAGTTCGCAAAAACTCTTTCTACTACGAGTCAAGCTACCGCTCGTAGTCACTATCAGACTCATCTTACACCTGAGCAAAAAGCTGAAGATAGAGCCACGTGGGAAGCCACGCTGCGAGGCCTTAACCTGAGGAAAGGAGATTGTAGGGCAGCATCTCTTCGAGAGAAGAAGAGAATGGCTGATATGACTAAGATGATGAGCCTATCTCAAAAGCCAGCAGCTGATCCCAGAAGACAAATCCCACGAGGATCAAGGAAAAGAGCGCCTTATGTCAAAAAGGACCCTGTGCTTCATGTTGATAAATGGGTTCCTGCTCTGGTTAATGATCAATGGGAAGAGCTCAAAGAGGAATTTATCAAAGGCTACTACGTATGGAAATTCTATCCAAGTGAGCAAACTATCGAACAAGCCTTTGACGAGTTTTTGTTCAATTATAACTCTGAGCTGAGGGAACAACTTCTGGAGATTATGAAGAGAGAGAACATTCCTTTCAGAGCTCCGGCTTTCAGGCGCATCCCACCTCCTAGAACTGCGCGCGGAGTTCTGTGTACAAAGGAAATAGAGGATGAGGTCAGAGCTGCAGCTTATCGCTTCGACCTGAGTGTCGACTTAGCTGAAGACGACGAGGATGTCCAGACACTGAGGAAGAGAATCTACCTATACTATGGTCTGCAACCTCCTGTCGACAGATCTGCTGATTTCAAGAAGCGCACTCAAGGCTTCAGGCGTCAGTATTGTTTTCTCTTCTCTACTCTTTTGTAATAGTGATAGGAACATGTAATTTCTTGATCATATATGCTATCGTTCCTATTGCTTGATAGACAATTACTCATTGTCTTACAGCATTTTGCTTTGTGTTTTCACAACTGATCACTAAGTGATCTGACACACACTCACAATCAGTTTCTGTGATTTTGCCTATCTCTCACCTGCTGATGTTTTGAAGTCATCATATCAGTTTGTTTTCCTCAGATAGATTAAGGGGGAAATTGCTGTCAGTAGGTTAGCATTTCTTATAAGATGTTTAGAGTTTAGAAGTAGAGGTTTTGGCATCATCAATTAGGGGGAAATTGTTGGATACGAGTCAGTAGATGATACTCAGCTGTTCGTGGTTAAAAGAAAATTGGGGGAAATCATAGTAGTACTATGGAATTGAAGATCCTAAAACCGAGCCGATATCGGTAGTTCAAGTGTGTCGTTAGGATTAGCTGATGTATAGGTTAGACTTGTTGTAATCGTTTTTATATTCTTGTCTAAGTCCTGTACGGGGTAATTGTTGAACTGATCTTCTGTCGAAGATACTTTTCAGAACCCCACGTCATCAGTGTAATCGCTTGCGTTCTTCAGTCATCAGCTGAGTAGACCTCAGTAGAAGCCAATCCAGCAGCTGATAAGTCATCAGCAGAAGAACTCATGCAAGCCCAGGTACCTTCAGCCGCCACCGGTGACTTACTCGGAAGTTACATTCCTTGTCGACCGACTCGGTCGAAGAAGACAGAGACTTTGCGGTCATCGTATCCGACGTAAAGCGACCCAGCCTACTTAAGTCTTTTCGAAAGTTCGAGAAGATCATACGAGGTTGTTTGAACGGTCAACTCGACATTCTCACCAACCACAAACCTCGACCAATGAGAAGCCGACAACGCCTTACCCGCTCCAAACAAGAAAAGTCTGCTCTCATGTACGAGAATTAACCGCCCTCGCCGCAACAAGTACGAATTAATGGCCGTTTTCTTTGGAAGCTTGTGACACGTGGCATCATCGTCTCCAACGGACATATGCCATAACTCACGCCTATAAGTAGAGAAGATTTCGAAGCTCCACTAGCGCGAAGCACGAAATTAAAAAAAGGGAAATTGCTCAAGCTCTCAAACACTCTAGCAACTCAATCGAACATCCGACTAAGAATCGCATTTACTAGAATATTTTTGTGGTTCTTCTCTCAGAGTCTTTAGATCCCTTTCTTCTCTACCTAAGCTCATTGTCGATTTATAGTTAGATTCGAAGGAGTTCATTTTTAGTGAAGCTGTTCTTATTGTAAGAACTCCTTCATTAGTTGGAGAACTGTTTTCGCTCCCTTTCGAACTTAGGTTTGAATTGTAAAGTCGCTAAGGACTATAACTTAGAAGGATCTCGTCCCGTGCACAGCTTCCTTTGCCGAGACTTGCTCGGACTAATCAACAAGTTATCCCCGCTCTGTTCGGGACCGTGGACGTAGGATCTTGCGTATCCGAACCACGTTAAACCGCTTGTGTTATTTATCGTTTTATTGCATACAAACCCTTGAAAATCATAAGTTTGCATAAAATGTATTTCTAAAATCGCACAGCCAAAAGAATTTAATCTGCGAAAACAAGTTTTCAAAAAGAGACAAACTCCGGGCCCCACACTTATCCGCACACTTAAGTCTCCGACCGAGTTTCGAAGTACCGACAAAAGTCCGTAGGGAGAGCTCGCAGCCGACTCACTCGTCCCGTGATCGAAGGTTTATTTGGCACTTGTTCATCGCTTGCAACCAACAAACTTCGCTGACCTTTACCGAGAAAAAGAAACGGTACTCAGGTGTATTCACCCCCCCCCCCCCTCTACACCTGATATTTGTCTCCGGACCAACACTAAAATTTTTTGGTTTTCTTAACCTAAAAAAAAAGTCACTAGATTAGAAACTTGCAATAAATACTTCAGTCGTGTAGAGTTTTAGTGAATTATCACTTTATTTGGGGAAAAGCTAAATGGATCAAATTGATCCAGATCAATTACTTAAAATAGCCTCAATCAAATTTTAAAAGATTATTTTGTCCTTTTCACTATTAACTTTAAGTTTTATTTATTTTAAATATAATAAATATATACGTATGAAGAATATATTACAAAATATATTATTGGCAATCTAAAAATTTGCTATATTTAATTTTTCATTTCATTTCAATTTTCCATTTTTTGAAATTAAGATCATTAACTTTTGAATTCTTGACTATTGAACTTTAAGTAATACAAATTTCTTTAATTATTTTTTGAATAAATGTAATTTGATTGTATAGTTAGTTTTATGTAATCCGATCATTTTATTTATATAATATATAATTATTTTAATAAAATAAATTTGTAATAATTTGAAAAAAAGTAAAAAGTGTATATGTATTATTTTGATAGAAATACAATTCTACAAAAAAATTAAAAAAATATGGCTTCAGTTTATCATTATATTATAAATAAGTAAAAGAAAATTCCCAATAGGAACCGTTATAAATATTATCATTTTTTTAATTTTCTTATAATGAAATAAATTTATAATAAATTTAAAAAATTTAAAAAGTAAAAAGTGTATATAAATTATTTTGATAGGAAACTAATTCTAAAAAAATAGCTTTAATTTATCATTATTTTATAAATAAGTAAAAGAAAAGTTCCAATAGAAGCCTAATAAATATTTCTATTTTTTAATTTATTTATTAAAAAATTAAAAAATATTAAAAATACACTTGTTGCAAAAAAAAATCGGGAAGAAAGTTAAATTCGTAGAATTGATATATTTGGAAGAAAGTTAAATTCGTAGAATTGAAATATTTATCGGCTCGTATTCGACTCAAATTTTCAAATTCGAGTCGAGCTTTATTGAGCTTGAGTTGATCTATTCAAATAAAGGTTTGTTAACAGCCCTAATGACATACTCCCTCCGTCCCATTATTTATGTCTCATTTGCTACATTTGATTGTCTCATTATTTATGTCACATTTCAAAAGTCAACATAAATGAGTGGTCCACAATCATCTAAATAGGTAGACCCCACCAATTTATACATTTTCACCAATACTTTATACCTTTCCATAACCCGTCTTAATCTCCGTGCCGAGTCCTCATGGGACATAAATATTAAGACGGAGGGAGTACATGTCAATAAGCTTGTATTATTGCCAGATGTTTAGTATTAAAATCTTAATAATGTCTCTATTAGTGTTCAAACATGTGCTGGTTTAGAGGAGGTCCAGAAGGTCGATCGACTCATTGGCCACTAGAATTTTTGCATATCAGGGTATACCATCATAATGTAGCAATAATTAAAATGAGTAAATATGTCTAACTTAGTAGTTAGATCTCTAGCATTTGTTTAAAAGGTGTTAGATTTAAATCCTTATTGCAACATTTTTTCCCTTTCTTTTAATATTTTCATTTTGTTATAATTTCCTCTATTCTATTTTTACAATTCTTAACATTACTTTTAAGAAATATTTCTTTTAAGATTTTTATTCTATTTTTTTACAATTCTTAACATTTCATTAATATTTTTTCCAACTATATTATACCTACATAATACATGACTCTACTTTTTCTCATAATAATATACATGAATGTCCTTAAATATTATGTTTATGAATAGTTATTTTTCACTTATATATATCCTTAATCATAGAGAAAATTGGATAACAATTCTTAAAACCAAAATCTAGTGAAGATCTTAAAAATGACCGAGACTCCAACCTTCAACGTCGAAGCATAAAGCACGTGACTGGAAATTGATTCATTTTTTTTATTAGTTTGTTAGTGAAGCGGATTAGTCAAGTAGTACTCTCTTTGTCCCACTCGGATGTAGGATGCCATTTGCAATGGTGGTCAATCGGTATTAGATACTGTTGGATATGAGTCAGTAGATTGATACTCAGATGTTCTAGGGTTAAAAGAAATTGGGGGAAATCATAGTAGTACTATGGAATTGAAGATCCCAAAACCGAGCTGATATCAGTAGATTAGTGTGTCGATAGGATTAGCCGATGTATAGGTTAGACTTGATGTAATGCTTATTATTTTGTCTAAGTCCCAGTACGGGGTAGTTGTTGAACCGATCTTCCGTGAAGATACTTTTCGAGAACCCCACGTCATCGGTGTAATCGCTTGCATTCTTCGTCGGCCAGCCTGATATCAAACTCGGTTAAAGATCCCGCATCACCGACCGGACCTCGCAGAAGCATTCTCTACAAGGCGATGGTCATCGGTAGAAGAACCAAAGGTAGCAAAGTATACCTTCGCAGTCGACCAACCGACTATCGAAGCTCACTTTATCGGCCAGACGACTCGACCGAAGAAGACAGAGACTTTCCGAATCATCGTATCCGACAAAGCGACCCAAAGACTTAAAGTCCCTTCAAATGTTCAAGAAGACATACGAGGTAGTTTGAACGGTCAACTCGACACTCACCAACTACAAACCTCGACCAATGAGAAGCCGACAACGCTTACCTACTCTACACAAGTAAAAGCTGCTCTCATGAACGGTGCATTAATTGCGCCCGCCGCAACAAAAAGTTGAATAGTGGCCGTTTTCTTTGGACGCTTGTGACACGTGGCATCGTCGTCTCCAACGGACATATGCTACAACTCACAACTATAAATAGAGAAGGATTTGAAGATTTCACACAAAGGAATATACGCGAAATCAAGGGAAATCATTCAAGCTCACAACGCTCTAGAACCTTCAAGCTTATCCGAGAGACGAACTAGTTTTCATAGAACACTTCTTGTAGTTCATCTCTCTCAGAGCACTTTGATCCCTTTCTTCTCTAGACTAAGCTCATTGCTAGATTCATAGCTTAGATCCGAAGGAGTTCACATTTAGTGAATTGTTCTTGTTGTAAGAACTCCTTCTCGGTTGGAGAATATTCCCTCCCTTCTAAACTTAGGTTTGGATTGTAAAGTCGCTAAGGACTATAACTTAGAGGGAACCGTCCAAAGGCACACAGTATCCCCGCTCGAGGCTTGCTCGAGAATAATCAACAAGTTCTCCGCCTTGTTCGGGGACCGTGGACGTAGGATCTTGCGTATCCGAACCACGTTAAATCGCTTGTGTTCATTTCTTGTTTTATTGCATTGCATTCAACCGACTTGAAAATCATAAGTTTGCATAAAACGTATTTTATAAAGTGCACGGCTAAAAGATTTAACTTGCTAAAACGCGTTTTCAAAAGAGACGACTACGGGCCTAACACTTATCCGCACTACGGTCTCCGACCGGAGTTTCGTAATACCGACATCGGCCGGCAGAAGAGCTCGAAGCCGACTCACTTTGACCCCAAGTGATCGAAGGCTTACTTGGCACCGTTCATCGGTTGCGAGACATCGGCTTCACCGACCTTCATTGAGAAAAAGAAACAGAGCTCGAGTGTATTCACCCCCCCCTCTACACCCGACTTTTCGTCTCCCGGACCAACAATTGGTATCGGAGCGCACGGTGTTCAACCGATCGCCGGTTCGAAATACTTGGTCCTCTCGAACCGATCCCGAAAACCGTTTTCACCGCATAAGCATCTTTTCAGCATCCTTATACTCTTACTCTTACAATGTCGATATGTCGGTATTAGGATGGTACCGATGTTCACAATAGAGAACTACACGGTATGGCGCGTACGTATGGAGGCACACCTAACGTCACTCCACGACAAGCATGTCGGATGTCCTAGAGTCGGGACCGATCATTCCCATGATCGACGCGGCGTAGTATTTGCCGCTTGGAGGAGGCGTGGGAGCACAAACCGGTGCTAAGGTTCCCAAAGACAAATTCCGCTTCACGCACGAAGAAAAGAAGTTGCACAACCTTGACCGAGTTGCACGTAATGCCATACTGACTACGCTCAGTGACTCACATCTCGGAAGGGTACAAGATTGCAAAACGGCGAAAGAGCTATGGGACGCCTTGGCTGTTCTGAGCCATGGAACCCCTCAGATCAAAGAAAACAAGCTCGAGCTAGAGCTTCGTGAAGTTCGACGCCTTTGCAATGGAGCCTCATCGAAACCATTGACGAGCTGAGTGTCAGATTCACTAATCAAGTCAATGTCATCAATGGGCTGGGGAGGTCGTTCACCAACAAGGAGATGAACACCAAGATCTTGAGAGCGTTGCCCCGACAGAAGTGGCTTCCATTTGCTACTTATTTACGTCGCTCTGATCTAAATGCTCTAACTCCTGATGTTATATTTTCAGAATTAAAATCGGAGGAATTCGAGCATAGCCTACCCCAAAAGTGCTTAAGCGCTCCAGCTGACACACAGTTCGACCACGCCTTCAAGGCAACAGTCAGCAATACCGGAGCCAAGCCTATTTCCTCAAGCAAAGCTGTGGCCACATCAGTAGCAAAGTCTTCTGAGACTTCAGGCCCTGACCAGCTAGCACTGATGGCTCTCAAATATCAGAGGGAAAAGGAGAGAGTCAGAAAGTTGAGGAAATACAACCGAGATTCTTCCTCAGGTAAGAAAGAATATCATAAGAAAGAAGAATCTAATCCTTCTACTGAATGAAGGAAATCGGAGTTTGTCGCCGATCCGTCTAAAGACTCGACTGGTAAGAGGCAAGAACATCTACCGCTACAACCGCAAGAAGGAGGGACACTATCAGTATGATTGTCCCGAACTCTCAGCTGCTCAAAGAGCAGAACGGCAGGCCAGGAGAAAGAAATTCGCCGAGAGACGGTAGGCTTATATAGCCGAAGAGATATCCGATAACTCAATTGAGGAGGATACATTCATGTATTCTTCTGAAGACGAAGCCGCGTTCGTCGCAGTTGAGGTCGCAAAGACGGTTCCTCGATGAGTCGGCCGAATACGCTCGATGGCCGGAGAAGAGGGCCGAGGTAAATTCTAAACGCATTATTACCTCTTCTTCACACAAGCACACAAGACACGTGCTCGGTCACAGATGATCCTCTAGATGTGGTACAAGCCTACGACGATTTGCTAGAGGAACAGATTCAGCTGAGCAGAGAGTTCAGCAGAACCATCTAGGAACTTGAACAGGTAAAGGCTGAGAATCAGAGACTTTCTTCTGATTTTCTACTGAGTCAGTGGATCTAGTTGCGAGACTCAAGGAAGAGATTGAATCTCTTATGACTAAGTCTCGGCTTCAAGAGACTCGGATCTCGCCCGACCAAGGACAATTTCGAGAAAGAGACCGAAATAGCCAAGCTCGGTCGAAGTTCACGTACGTGGAGAATGACTATGACTCACTCGGGAAGGAGTGACGAGGTCCGGAGAGGTTTGATGACTGAACAATACCCGGGAGCGAAGGAGAAGCTTGAAAGCATGCTTAGAGCACAACGGCCAAATTCTGTGAAAGAAGGCCTTGGCTATACCCACGTAGCTTCTACCTCCAAAAGCTCAGCAACCCTGGGCGATAGGTTCGTCGGAGGAAAGGTGCAAGCTGCCGACACCACACCTCGGGCGAAAAACAAACGAAAAATGATTACACCTCGCCCGAGTAGCAACAAGCAATGACCAAAGGTTCCAGCCCCAGGACACCGCGATCAAATTGTGGGGAACCAAGAAGGTCGGATGGGCGGGAATAGTACAAGGAGCCATCTGTATGAGCACCCGGCTCGAAGACGGCTTGTACTACTATGAGCCCAGGGGTCGGGAGAAGCGCTAAGACTCGGAAGAAGAAAGCGCTTGAACCCAAAATTATCGGCAGAAAGTCAGTATCTCCAAGTCCTGTGGAGAAGAAAGGCGATAAGGTTCGAAGAAGAAGTCTAGAACTTCTAAGGTCCCGAGACAGATCGGGGTTCCAAAATCACCCACTAACCTGTAAGAACCCAACTGAACCAAAGGGTACCTAAAAATGCCTCTGTTTTGCGGGTGCATAAGGACCCGTGGATAGTGGACGGCGGCTCGCTCGAGACACATGACTTACCGGAAGAGCTCCACGACCAACTACGTACAAGAAGATGGTCCCAGAATTGAATTCGGTGACAACTCCAAAGGCTACACAAGGGGATACGGAATGCTGAACATCGGGACCGCCACAGTTCCAAGAGTAACATATGTTGAAGGACTTCAACATAATCTCCTTTCGATCGATTAATTTCGTGATAATCTTAACGAGTAATCTTTGACGCCGGTTTTACGTGATATTGTTGACAAATCTACGGGGGAAAACAAGTGTTGTCAGGATCGCGGAAGAAGAACATCTATGTTGCAAATTGGAAAACCGCAGAACCTGAGGCTTGCTTGCTCGCACAGACCAAATCAGGTGACAAGTCAGGTTGGCTATGGCACAAGAGACTCAGCCACCTGAACTTCAAGACCATGAACAAGCTAGTCAAGAACTCTAAAGTCAGAGGACTGCCCAACGAATCGTTTATCAAAGACAGAAATTGTGAAGCGTGCCTGAAGGGAAAGCAAACAAAGAGGAGCAATCCACCTATTCCGTCACCTTCCACTGATGGAATCCTTCAGCTGCTTCACATGGACTTATTCGGGCCAGTCTCTCCAGTGACTATAAGAGGCAAGAAGTATGCCCTCGTCGTCATAGACGACTACTCAAGATATACTTGGGTCATCTTCATCGCCAACAAATCTGATGTTCAGACTGAGTTACCTAATCTACTGAAGAAACTCAGTGTGGAAAAGAACATCAAGATTAAGAAGATACGCTCAGACAGAGGAACAGAGTTTCTAAACTCAGTAGTTAAGAGAATCTTTGCGATAAAGAGGGAATTCAGCACGAGACATCAGTGCGCGCACCCCTCGGCCGAACGGACTTTGCTGAACGTAAGAACGAGAACACTCAAAGAAGCAAGCAAGAACGCTCCTCGCAGTCTCGGACTACCCTCAAAGTTTTGGGCCGATGCTACCGACACCGCTTGTTACACTCGAGAATCGCTCACTACCGACACAACAACACATGAAGATGCCTTACGAACCGTGGAAAGGGAGAATTCCTTCTATTTCTCATTTTCATGTTTTTATTTGTCCTTGCTTTATCCACAACAATGGGAAAGATCAGTTGAAGGTCTTTGATAGCAAATCGATCAAGGAGTATTCTTAGGATACTCCCGAGTCAAGTAAAGCCTTCGAGTTTTTAACTATCGAACTCTTTGCGTGGAGGAAAGCCCTCATGTTGTTTTTGATGAATTTGTTACCGAGAACGGGGAAAGATACAAAGTCAAACACCGAGGATGTCGGCAGCAAGCTACGGGATCTCGGACTAAATGACAAAGCCGAAAAGATCCAAAGCATTGTTGGGATGATGAGTCGGAAGATGAAGAAATTCGGACTCGACCAACAAGCAATGTAGCTAACCTAGTTGATTCTATCGAACGAGAATCAACAACGGGTAACTTCGGTCAATGAGGAAGCCCCGTGGTAATTGAGACCTCTCCGAGAATATAAACTCGGGGGAACGATTAATGTTCCTGAGCTAAATGCCCCTGAACACTGGAAACTCGGTAGATCCCGACCTTCTTACCGAATTACTACGGTCACGCAACGCATTACTGCGAAATGCCTAATACACCTACGACTATGCGGAAATAGTATCGGAAGAAGAAGCCCGACTCGGGCGTTCGTGGCTCGATGTTCATTCTTCGGATCTTATCATTGGAGATCCATCAAGAACTATAAGGACGAGATCAAGATTAAGTCAAGGAGAAAGCTCACTTTACTCTTGTTTTTACGTCTACGTAAGAACCCCGTCGAAGAGAGGACGACTTAAAGATGCTGACCGGGTCATTGCTATGCAAGAAGAGCCGAACTAGTTAGTCGAAATGAAGTTTGGGAGCTTGTCGACGGACCTAGCACATCAGCACGTGATTAGAACTAAGTGGGTCTTCAAGAACAAGCGAGATGAAAACAATGTCATTGTCGAAATAAAGCTCGACTAGTTGCTAAAGGATACGATCGGGCGAGAGGAATTGACTTTGATGAAACATTTGCTCCGGTCGCCGATTGGAAGCCATTCGTCTTTTCCTAGCTTATGCAACACATCGGTGATTTAAGGTATATCGAGATGGATGTGAAGTCGGCTTTTACGAACGGCGATCGAAGGAAGAAGTCTACGTGGAACAACCGCCCGGCTTTCAGCGGGGACATCGAGTGTACGAGACTTAGGAAAGCTCAGTATGGGTTAAAACAAGCACCCGGGGGCTTGGTATGATACCCTATCGAGACTTTCTACTTAGAAAGGTTTTCAAAAGGGGACGGTAGATCGCACCCTATTCAGCATAAAGTCGAGAAGATGACATTCTACTGGTGCAAATCTACGTGGACGACATTATTTTCGGCTGCGAAACGAAGTCATATGTCGGCGGTTCGAGAAGATGATGAAGGAGAAATTCGAGATGTCCATGATGGGAGAGATGAATTATTTCCTTGGATTTCAAGTGAAGCAATCACACGAAGGAATCTTCATCAATCAAGCCAAATACACTCGAGATCTTCTCAAAAGATTCGGTGTGATTCCAGCAAGCCGGTCCAAGATTCCCATGAACACGAACTTTAAAATCGATCTAGACAAAGAGGGAGCTTACGTTAACTCTACCGATTATAGAGCTATTATTGGTTCTTTACTTTATTTAACAAACTAGCCGACCGACATAACTTATCTTGCCGTAGGTGTATGCGCAAGATTTCGGCGAATCCCAAGCGAAGTCATCTAGACTCGGCGAAGAAGATTCTGCGATATCTAAGAGGAACACCCGACATGGGTCATGGTATCCTGCCGATGATAATCTAATCCGATAGGTTATTCGATGCCGATTATGCGGGATGCGGGATAGATCGAAAATCAACTTTCGGAACATGTCGGTTCCTAAGGCGGCAAGGCGATATCGTGGTTTTCAAAGAAACAAGACTTTCAATAGCTACGTCCACTACCGAAGCCGAGTACATGGCTGCAGGAAGTTGTTGTGTCCGCATCCTTTGGCTTCGACAACAATTGAGAGATTATGGTATAACTCGGGATGAAGTGCCCATCTACCGTGACTCCACCGGTCGCAATAGCTATAACTCGAACCCGGTTCTACATACCGGATGCAAGCACGTGGATATCCGACACCACTTCATCGAGATACCATGTCGAAAAGAAGGACATCGGGATGGAGAAAATCCATACCGACAAGCAAAGGGCGAGATATACTAACCAAACCACTAGCCGAGAACAGAGTTCGGGAGAACTATCGGTTGAGCTAGGTCTACTAGATCCTACCGAGACAAGTCGGTAGAAGCCGACTACCGATAATGATATACTTAGCAACAATTGGTATCGGTATGGAATCAGCACGACGAGTCGAGAAAACTTAGTACGGTGACTCGGTTGGGAGATGCACACTTGCACACGGCAAGGGGGGAACATGGTCATCAGCACAACCATCCTCCCGATAAATGATGGTAACCAGTGATAAGTTCAATCAAGAGATTTCAATGGCGAACGTTCAAACACCGGACAACATTGAGGAGATTGTGGCTTCCAGGATTTTGTTTGAGCCTACTTTGGCCTTCCGCCAAGTGGAGACCTCTTTCCTTGAACCCGTGTTTGACGCTTTGGAGCGTTCGGGGTTGGAGATGTTGGTTTCGAAGCACCCCGTGCTTATCTCCCTCGGCAATTCGTCGCCAAGTTTATTTCAACCTGGAAATCTCTAGCGTCGGGAGGAGAGAAATCGTCCTTCTCTTATCAGAAGGAAGTCGACCAAGATGAGTGGGAGTCAGCTGTTCATACCTTCAATATTCAAGATGCTCTAGCTCTTTCATTCGATCTTCCCAACTCCGGCATTTCTCCGATTGGATACAAGGAGAAGGAGATCAACGCATATGTGCGAGAAATTACGTGGGACGCAAGGATGTGGCGTTCAAAACAGCTCTCCCGAGGAATCTGTTGCTACCTCAGTACAGAGGTCTAGCTTACGTGGTATCGTACATTCTGACAAGTTCAGTTGGATCGTATGATCAACTGTCCAAACCAAGGATTCAACTGATGATGGCAATAGACGATGGGATTGAAGTGAACTGGGCCGAGTATTATACTACTCAGCTGAAGGCACAGGCTCAGAAGTTCACCACATTACCCACTGGCGAGAGGAGGATAGCCAGTGTGGGTAAACTCCTATTCGGAACAAAGATGTCTGTTCAGATAGAAAGCATGGTTCAGAGGAACTCAGCTTTTGAGAACTCAGCTTTTGAGGACTCCAAGTAATTTGACAAGAAATCTATCAAATTCCGGACGAAGGCCGGAGCCGAGAAATCCATAGGCAAGGGGCCGCTCGAGCCTAAGAGAGCGGCGTCGGCTCCGCCCCCATCAATACAAGTGCCAAAGAAGAGGAGATTGGCCAAGACTCGACTGCTTGAGGTCACGTTGCTCGGCCGCCGGCCATACTAGCGTCAACTCCCGCTTCACCTCCTCTCCCGAGCGGATCCGGGATTCGAATCTTCGGAATAGAAGGAGCTACTCAAGGATAAGGTTCGGATAATCAGCTCCAAGGAAACCCGGTCGGACGCGAGAATACCGAGCGAGGAGCCATCCGGCCGAGTGGAACACCACCGATTCCACTCGTGCCCGTGCTACACCTGAAATTCACGAGCCGATACCCGAAATCGCCGGGCACGCGGACTTGATAGAGATTGCCATCGGGCACGCACTCATATGCTACCGAGATTCCCGCACCGGGACATTCTCATAGACTTTTCAAAGAATCGGCCCGGGGCCCGAGTTGTTGGCCGAGGAGCAAGAGCCGCAGAATGCCGTAGGCTTTGGCGAGCCCGCCGATCCGGGTTGTTTTGAAGATTTATGAGGCTGCTATGCTCTACTTGCTAAGCCGAGGGAATCGGCTCCAGGCAACACTCCCCCCGCCCCCTTCTCCTCCCTGGCGATAAGGGAGATGATGATGATAAGGAGAAGGACGAGGCACCCAAGGATGCGGAAATTGGAGATTCTGGCGAGGGACAAACTCCCCGTGAGAAGAGCTCATCACCACCACCGCTACCTCCGGTGAGGCTCCTAATGCCCCTAAGTACTCAAGGGAGCAACTTCTCACGTTCTCCGAAAACGAGGCTCGGAACAAGCTCCTATCGAGATACAACCAATAGGTTCCGTGTCCTCAAAGGCGGTCAACAAGGCGATCGGACGCCAAGGAGAGAAAAATCGCCTTCTCGCCAAAGATGTACACATTAAATGGGAGAAGTATACAAAGGCGCAGGACCGAACGCCCGAACAAACTTTTTCGCCGACGTCTTCAAACCACAAGAGGCTCCTTCTCGGCTGATCGGAAGAAGATGATCGAGCAGGCTCTAGGCGCCCGAGAAGATTGATCTCGCAAGCTCGAGTCGGCGGCTTCTTGAAGCTCGGCGCCTATCTTTCTCACAAGAGGCGACTCGGCCCTCGCAAGCATTCAAGCTCGAGATGGATGAGCGTAATAAGCTGGCTACCACCTCTCTCCAAACGGCCATTAAACAACAAGTTGAGGCTCTCAAGACGATTTAGAAAGAGATGAGCGAATCCCATGATGCGGCTCTGCTTGCACCTTCGCAAAGAATCGGCCGCTCGCCCATCGAAATTCGGCAAGAGCAAGAAGCTGGATGAAATGGCTACACCGGTGTGGTGTCGACTTCGATAAGGCTCGTTGATGAAGTCAAAGTTTACGTTGCCAAAGTGGTGAAGAAGTGAAAGAACTCCGTACCTCCCTTGGACTTATTGCGATGCCAAAAAGGGGGGAAGGTAGTAGGGGGGGAAGGTAGTAAGGGAGAAGGAAGTGAGAGAATGGATGAAGGAGTGATGGGGACAGCGATGTACCGCTTCTTAGCGAGAAGGTACAGGAGGACCCTCCATGGCGAAGGACCCTCACGGACTCAAAGGGAAAAGGCACAGGAGGAAGGACCCTCTACTCGAACCGAAGAAGTCTCGGCCGCTCGAGCAAAAGACAATGCGACGAGGTACTTCTCCTTGAATTTCCATTACAAGCCACCCCCATCTCCTCTTCTGCTGCACATATAGAAGAGATCACTCGGTTCGTAGACGAGCCGGCAGAAGAAGAAGAGTCACAACAGTGCCCCGCAGAGGCCGGGAAGGAGACCGCTACTCGAATCTCCTTCTTCCTCCCCCGGTCCGAAAATTTAAATCAAAAGCGGAGCGGGAGGCCTTCGACCTCGTAGTCGCCCAACAGACTGCAGGGACAAACTTGATCATGAGCGAAAATTAGAAGAAGCAATGAGGCGAGCCAAAAAGCCTAAGGGCAAGGTCGTAAGAGGCGAGAGGTAAGAAGAAGGTAATCGGGACGAGTTGAAGAGCGGAAGAAGAAAGCTCAAGAAGAATACGCCAAGGCTTCTTCAACTAATATCCCAACAAGCGATACCCCGGCTACGCGCGAGAGTCAACCCTCTACGACTCATACGCCTGCGCAGGATAGCGGAAGATCAAGCAACGTGGGAGGCGGTGCTCGCCGGACTATCTAGCGAGACATGGAGACAAGAGAGCGGCCGCTCTCCGAGAAAAGAAAAGGATGGCCGATCCGGAGAAAGTGCGAAGATTATCCTTTAAACCAAAGATGATCCGAGAAGGCAGGATCCCGAGAGGATCTAAGTTCATCGGGGCCCCCACATCAAGCAACAACCGATTCAAAGCATGTGGATAAGTGGGTGCCGGCTGATATGAATGAACATTGGGAGAGATTGAAAGAAGTTTTTATCAAAGGCTACTACGTATGGCGCATTTACCCACTCGATTGCTCACCGATCAGCTCTTTGAGGAGTTGGTTACGAGATTTGATGTTGAATTCGGTGAACGGTGAAGCAAGTCATGGAATCACAGAATATAACCTTCCGTGCCCCAGCTTTCCGACGTATTCCACCGCCGAGACTTGCTAGTGGACTGCTGAGCACTAAGGACATAGAAAGAGAAGTGGAGGAAGCCGCCTATAGTCTGAGCCTGCTCCCTGAAAGGCCAGATGATAACTTGGAGATCCGGGAGATTCGAGCTAGAGTGTATAAATACTATTACCTGGATCCTCCCGCCGAGAAATCCGCCCGACTTCAAGAAGAAGACGCAGAAGTTCAAGAAGCAGCAGCAGTGATTTTCTCTTTCTCATCTTTTGTAATAGCATTAGGAACTCTGTAATTCTTGATATATATATCAGTTCCTCTGCTTGCTAGACAATTACTCATTGTCTTTCAGCCTTTTACTTTGTGTTTACACAACCGATCACTAAGTGATCGACACACACTCACATCGGTTTCTCCGATCTTGCCATTCTCTCGCCCGCCGAAGTTCGTTTATGATTATCGTTTTTCCTCGAGGACGTTTGAAGGGGAAATTGTTGTCGATAGGGACAGTATCTTTGATAGATGTTAGAGTATAGAGGTTTTGACATCATCAATTAGGGGGAAATTGTTGGATATGAGTCGGTAGATTGATACTTAGGTTTGTTCAGGGTTAAAAGAAATCGGGGGAAATCGTAGTAGTACTATGGAATTGAAGATCCCAAAACCGAGCTGATATCGGGAGATTAGTGTGTCGATAGGATTAGGCGATGTATAGGTTAGACTTGATGTAATGCTTATTATTTTGTCTAAGTCACATGCGGGGTAGTTGTTGAACCGATCTTCCGCCGAAGATACTTTTCGAACCCCACGTCATCGGTGTAATCGCTTGCATTCTTCGTCGCAGCCGATATCAAACTCGGTTAAAGATCCCGCATCGGTGGCCCGGACCTCGGTAGAAGTATTCTCTACAAGGCGATGGTCATCGGTAGAAGAACCGGTCTAGCAGTATACCTTCGCAGTCGACCAACCGACTATCGAAGCTCACTTTATCGGTCGGACGACTCGACCGAAGAAGACAGACTTTCAGCATCGTATCCGACGTAAAGCGACCCAAAGACTTAAAGTCCCTTCAAATGTTCGGCGAGATGACATACGAGGTAGTTTGAACGGTCAACTCGACACTCACCAACTACAAACCTCGACCAATGAGAAGCCGACAACGCTTACCTACTCTACACAGGTAAAGTTGCTCTCATGAACAGTGCATTAAGCGCCCGCCGCAACAAAGTTGAATAGTGGCCGTTTTCTTTGGACACTTGTGACACGTGGCATCGTCGTCTCCAACGGACATATGCCACAACTCACAACTATAAATAGAGAAGGATTTGAAGATTTCACACAAAGGAATATACGCGAAATCAAGGGAAATCATTCAAGCTCACAACGCTCTAGAACCTTCAAGCTTATCCGAGAGACGAACTAGTTTTCATAGAACACTTCTTGTAGTTCATCTCTCTAGAGCACTTTGATCCCTTTCTTCTCTAGACTAAGCTCATTGCTAGATTCATAGCTTAGATCCGAAGGAGTTCACATTTAGTGAATTGTTCTTGTTGTAAGAACTCCTTCTCAATTGGAGAATATTCCCTCCCTTCTAAACTTAGGTTTGGATTGTAAAGTCGCTAGGGACTATAACTTAGAGAGGAACTTCGGTCCAAGACAGTATCCCCGCGAGGCTTGCTCGAGAATAATCAACAAGTTCTCCTGCCTTGTTCAGGACCGTGGACGTAGGATCTTGCGTATCCGAACCACGTTAAATCGCTTGTGTTCGTTTACTGTTTTATTGCATAGCATTCAACTGACTTGAAAATCATAAGCTTGCATAAAACGTATTTTATAAAGTGCACAGCCAAAAGATTTAACTTGCTAAAACGCGTTTTCAAAAGAGACGACTCTGGGCCTAACACTTATCCGCACTCCGACTGAGTTTCGTAATACTGACATCAGTCAGTAGAAGAGCTCAGAAGCTGACTCACTTTGACCCCAGTGATCGAAGGCTTACTTGGCACTGTTCATCAGTTGCAGACATCAGCTTCAGCTGACCTTCACTGAGAAAAAGAAACAGAGCTCAGGTGTATTCACCCCCCCCCTCTACACCTGACTTTTCGTCTCCGGACCAACAGATACTACTTATTTAGTCAAGGGGGATTAATGTGATTTTGATTCTTTATAGTTTATTAGTGATCCCCTTCATTAATAAACTAAGAAACTATAAAAAAGTGAAAGTATACCTTATAAACGAAATACCTAAAAAATTAGTGTCAAATAAGTAGTATCACAGAAGTGTATTAGATACTCCCTCCGTCCCGCTTGACTTGTTATGTTTTCCTTTTTGGGTTGTCCCGCTTGACTTGTCTTGTTTCTTAAAATGAAAAATAATTATTACACAAACTCCCACTTTTTCTTTGTAGGCCTACATCTTTATACACAATCACTCACTTATCTACACACAACCACCCACTCATCTTAATCTCTGTGCCGAAAAGAAACAAAACAAGTCGAGCGGGACGGAGGGAGTACTACTTACTTGTATACCTTATAGTATTAGATCGGTCAAAATAGTATTAGGATGAAATTTATGTGATTTGATTCATTTTATTGTATTAATTAGATTAATGTTAATAAAAAGTAGGAATATTAATTAGTTTAATTGATGTTTGACAAATATAATATACCTATCTAATTAATCTAACTTCCTAATATATTAAACTAAAAAGATAATACAGTCATTTTATGTTTGATTTAAGTTATTTAAGGTAATTAATTTGGATCAAATTGATCCACTTACCATCATCCTAATATTGTTACAATTGTATGATTTTTGTTATTATAATTAAGTAGAGACATCACATCTTATCTTGTCAGTAGTATTGTTTTCCGCAGTCACATCTAAATCGTTCTGTGCACACGCGCTTACTCGAACGTGAGAGGGGGGGGGGAGGAGAATCCAAAAGGACAATAATAAGACAGGTGGCCACTCTCAATAACCTCAACCCGTGGGGCCCACCTGACAGAAACACTTCTCACTAACTCTGTGAATCTGTCTCGTATTTAGCAATTTATCGCACTTTGTGACGAGAAAGTAAAGAAAGGACAAATAGAAAGTAATATGTCCGCAGTTTATCAAATCCTCACAAAATATCGCGATAATATGGATAAGTCCGTTTTATCATATCAAATAACGTTTCGAATGAATAATCGCCCGCAGTTGACTCTATGTGTTCGAGTTCTATCATTTAATATAAAGTGAAAGATTATACGTACATGAATATCGAGTGGATAATTACTATACTTATTTAAAATTGTTTAAAAGTATATGCATATGATTATATTAACTCTGAAACTCATACAGTAGTTATGATTAACCGAAAATAATGAGGATATCAAAAAGTAAATCAAGCTATATATAAATGCATGATGAAATTGTATATATTATAATACTCTTGTATACGGGGGTGAATGTATTGGTAAATTGTACTGGATTGGATCCTAAGTTTTTATACTATAATATATTATGTTCATTTGTTAACATAACTTGCTCAGTCTTAAAACCTTTTCAACCTATCTAAACATTAAATTTGCAGTGCGCCCCAATACTATAAAATTCTGGTTCTATTTCTACATAGGTATAGTTCAATGCATGTGTAGTCCGATGCATGCGTAAAGTTAGTAAATTAAAAATAAACAGTTTTTTAAGAACATAGATTAATTGTTACAAACACATAAAATGTCAAATTGTATGTCTTGTGATACATTTGTTTGGATAACAATGGTTTTAGCCATATAGAGATTAGGGCGTTTGTGCATATATGTCTATACATATTAGTGATTGTATGCAACTTTACATATGATTTAATTTTATATTTTATATAATTCATAAGTATAGTACATATTTGTTTGATATATACTTATGAAATCTGAAAGATTTATTAATAAGTTTATAAAAGGTCATACTTGTAATTGATTGAATCTTTGGTTTAGGTTTAGCACTGTCCATCTTAATTCATGGAATCTTACATAATTATATTGGACCATAGCATTAAAATTTTCAACTTATTCTCATTAATATTTTTTATCTGGCTGTCACACACAGTAAGACCCCATTTGGAAAAACTTATAAACAACTAATTTTAATTTATTCTAAATAATAAGTAATTTTACGCCCGTTTGAAAAAACTTATCGAAATACTTATATCAACTTATAAGTAACGTTTAAGGGGTTCATATATCAAATCCTGACAATTACATTTTTTATAATTTTATTTTTTTGCTTATATAAGTCATTATTATTGTATGTATCGAAACACAATTAACTTATTAAATTTAAGTACTTATGCCATAAACTTTTTATAGAATTAAATTCTTTTCTAGTAACTCCTTAAGTTATTTCCCAAATGGGCCTAAAAAAACTATAATATTTCATTTTACTTAAATATCTTTCCTGTGTGCCATTAGATTAAATTAACATTTCATCTTCAATATTCTTCTATTCCTCAACTCATAATGATCAAGCAACTCGAAATGAAAAATCTTTGAATCAAGCTAGGAAAGAGAAAATTTTAACAAAAAGTAGAATTGCATAATAATTAGCAGAAGTGGACAAAAGAAAAATGCATTTTTGGACACTTACAGTAATTCAATTTTTCAGGTATTTATCTCTGACCGAGAATATGTCAAATGTTCAAAGCGGATCTCCCAATAAGTCGCGATAACCGCGGCGGTTTTATTTAATACGACAGCGACAGCAGTACCGCCTGTAACCCAACCTGAGTATTCAACTAGATTTGAACTTCCCATTTCAAATCCGCCAACCTCTACAACTTTCCCCTCCACCTCACGCAATGATAACCTAATACATAAGTACATCTTCTTATCAGAGATAAGCAGTATGAAGTTAGATAAGCGACTAGCTTATGAGTGATAGGTCAGTGGAAAAGGATAGACTCCTGCCAAACACATCGAAGATAGCGAGACCAAGTCTTTTTTCCCCACCACCACCTCTAATTCTACTTTCTATCTCTCTCTAGATACAGTTCTTCGTATATATAGGAAGTCCTATCTCTTTGTTTCTCTCTCTATACCTTTGTTTCCCGTCGCAGCCTGTGTTTTTTGAGAAACCCTAGAAAGAAGGAAAAAACAGGGAGGTTGGAGTGGTGAGCCATCGGAATTTGTTTTTCGGGGCTTCGATCTGTTAATTTTGTCTTTGAATTTTGCGAAATCTGAGGTCGGAAATGTCGTCGCTCAGCAGAGAATTGGTTTTCTTAATTCTTCAGTTCCTCGAGGAGGAGAAATTCAAGGAGTCCGTTCACAAGTATATACCCGCACTTTTCACTCTCTGTTGTATATGAATTTTATGTGTTTCCAATCAATATTGCTTTCTTGTTTTTGAGTTATTTGTGGCGTTTCCGGTGGATTGTTTTCTGTCGTTATGTGCGTGTGGTGTTGTTATATGTGATTGAGAGCTTTTAATTGTGAAATGGAAATGGAATTTTGACATTTGGCTTGGTTATGTTTTCAGTTAGAAAAAAGTAAAGAGGAAAAATGAACTTAGTAATTGGCTAATTGATGCGGTTTAGTTATCAAGGTTTCATTTAGTGGTAATTTTCTGTTCTTGATTTGTTTTTCGGGATTTTTGAAATGAGATTTTTAGTTTTTTAGTATCTGGTTGCTGCTGTGCTAATTCATTGAAATTCCTCTGTCTCTACCGTATCTAAGAAGGTCTACGGCGTTTTATCCTCGAATGGAAAATTAAATGAACAGCTGTAGATGTTGGAAAGGAAAAACTAACCAGAATACGGAGTTATAGTTTTCTGCCACTTGTTTAAAAGCAGTTCAGCCATGTATCACATTAGTCTTGCTGTCTCCTCCCGGTTAATATGGAGAAAATATTTTTTCCTACTTGGATGAAGTGGGGCCATGCATTTGCTTATAAGTGATGCTTTGCGTTAATCATTATATCCAATTGTCTTTTTGTAGGCTTGAGCAAGAATCAGGCTTTTTCTTTAACATGAAGTACTTTGAGGAGAAAGTGCATGCTGGTGAATGGGATGAAGTTGAGAAGTACTTATCCGGATTTACTAAAGTTGATGACAATAGATACTCCATGAAGATATTTTTTGAAATTCGAAAGCAGAAATATCTTGAAGCTCTTGATAGGTAATAACTTACCATTGTTCAGTAAGTTATGATTTTACTTCCGTACGCTTGAATTGCATTTTCTCTCTCTCTGTTTGTTTGTTTTTTTTTAATCATGCTTCTACCTCTTATACTACTCTTAATTGGTGTCATCAGGCAAGAAAAGGCAAAGGCCGTTGAGATTCTGGTGAATGACTTGAAGGTCTTCTCAACATTTAATGAAGATCTATACAAGGAAATTACTCAGCTACTGACACTTGGCAATTTCCGGTACTATTTTTTCATTTGCTTGGTGCAGGATGTGTGGATCACCCACCTGACCAATATTATGCGATAATGAGTGAAGGCCTCTTCTTCTGCCTTTATAGCATGAAGGAGGAGTGCATTAGATTGGCTAATAATAAATTAATTATTATTGAATCTGGTTGAATTTTGATTGATGTCAAAAATTTACAATGCAATGTCATATATTAAATTGACAAACACCTTCTTGCAAGGAAGTTAAATTGTCTGGACGTTTCTCCTGTTCAGCACCTAATACTTCAAGTTATATCTTTAATGCATTCCAACTAGAAGAACTCATATAACAACATTTACAGTTTTACTTTACTGAATTTATTTTTCCTGGCATTTCTTCTGACAAATATTTATGTTCGTTAAATTCTATCTAAATGATGACAGGGAGAATGAGCAGCTTTCGAAATATGGTGACACTAAGGCTGCTCGGAGTATAATGTTAATAGAACTCAAAAAGTTGATTGAAGCAAATCCTCTTTTCCGTGAAAAGCTTGCTTTTCCAACTCTGAGGTCATCTAGATTGAGAACACTTATTAATCAGAGGTACGATTGTCTGATTTGACATACTTTGACTACAATGCAATATATTTTTGTTAGCAATCAGCTTTAAGTATCAACGTATTTGATGGTGCCAGTCCCAATTTCTCTTTGTTCGATCTTGTAAAATAGTTTTGCTGTTGAGATTTCTTAGATACGTAAAACGTGGAGTCTGACCATGTCGTCGATGCAGTTTGAATTGGCAGCACCAACTGTGTAAGAACCCTAGGCCAAATCCAGATATTAAGACCTTATTCATTGACCATACATGCAATCCCACAAACGGGGCTCTTGCACCTACTCCTGTTAATCTTCCGACCCCTGCAGTTGCAAAGCCTGCTGCATACACGCCTCTTGGAGCACATGGGGTATACTAATGGATACTTGTTTATAATATTCACTATCTCATGTTTGCTATTGGATTCATTAAACTTTTGTACCATCTTTTTTTTTTTTTTTTTTTTGCTGGCAGCCTTTTCCTCCTGCTGCAGCTGCAGCCAATGCTAATGCCTTAGCTGGTTGGATGGTAAATGCTGCTGTATCTTCATCTGTTCAAGCAGCTGTTACAGCATCTTCGTTACCTGTCCCGCCCAATCAAGGTGATGACCCTTACCTTGAATTGTGACTTTCAGCAATTCTCAGTTTTCTTCACATGCTATTAGAAAAAAAAATCCTTTTGTTTTTGTCTAATGATTTTACTATTAAATGAGTTGTTTCCTGAAATACACTGATATCCTTGGCCTTTTCTAAATAGTTTCAATTTTGAAGCGCCCAATCACGCCGCCAGCTAACCTTGGTATGATGGTTGAGTATCCAAATAATGATCATGAGCAACTTATGAAACGTTTGCGTCCTGCACAATCAGTCGAAGAGGTGATATTGCTAATACTTGGATGCTACTAATTTGAAATTAATAAGTCATGTTTTTCTTACATGCTAATTATTCTTTTAATTTAAGTATTATTTTTCTCAATTTCTGAATACATCCAATTTGACTAGTATAGGCCATTTTCTTTTTATCACATGCTAGTCGTTCATTTATGTTTATATGCTATTGTGAGAAAGACCCACACCAGCAATCACACAAAAATAAGTTCATATGTTAATTTTTCTTCCTTTTTAGGTCACATATTCTACAGTTCGTCAACAGGCATCTCGATCACTTGAGGACTTGCCGATAACTGTGGCTTTTACACTACATCAGGGATCTGCTGTAACAAGCTTGGACTTTCATCCATTACACCATACATTACTTCTTGGTACTTCTCTTCTTCTAAAATCTAAAGCTTATCTCTTACTATTTTAAGTTGGAACCATAGTCAATGCTTTATTTTAGGGGAAGCATATTAATATATCCCAAACTATACGCCTTTATGAACAAATATTCAATCAACTGATAGTATACTCTTTTTATTAGTTTAGAACCTATCAATAAATTCAAAACTGACCTCATTGGATTGACGGATAGTCAGTTATATTGGTTAATTTTAGCACGTTAAAACAATTTTAAAAAAATGATTAAATGTTACAATAAAAAATAAAATATAACCATTAATTTTGTATGATGATTTGTTGATGAACTCTGAACTTGTATAAATGGTAGATATTTCAAGATATATGATTATATTTTTGATAATTTGATTTATTTTTAAGTTTGGGATTTATCAATATATTCACCTTAATTTTATAATGTTGAAATTTTGGTGTCTCTTAACAGTGGGATGCAGTAATGGCGAAATAACTCTGTGGGAAGCTGGAATAAGGGAAAAGTTATGTTCGAAGCCATTCAAGATTTGGGATATGCAAGCTTGTACATTAACATTCCAGGTTTATATGTCCTCTTCCTCAGTTGCCTTTATTGTTATCATGCACTAGTTCTTTACCTTGATTGCAGAGTCACCAATACGTATCATGCAAACAGTTTAATTGGGAACCTTGAAACTTAAGTAGTTCTAGTCTGTTAAAGTTACTCTCCATTCACTCTATTTTTTCTATAGTTAATACTGTTTCTTACATACTGAGCATCTGAATAGGCTTCTGCTGCCAAGGATGCACCATTTTCTGTGAGTCGCGTTACTTGGAGTCCAGATGGGACTTTATGTGGTAAATTTCTCATTGATTACTCTTTCTATGTCTCTGGAGTTGATATGAAAACAAATAATACTTTTCTGATGTTTCAGGAGTTGCTTTCTCCAAGCATTTAATCCATTTGTATTCATATGTTGGGCCAAATGATTTACACCAGCATTTGGAGGTATGCTATGATTGTGTACTTGTTAATTCGAGGTGAAAGTTAAAGCTGAAGATTTTCATATTCAATTTGTTATGCAGATTGATGCTCATGCAGGTGGAGTCAATGATATTTCGTTTGCTACTCCAAATAAGCAGCTCTGTGTTGTTACATGTGGCGATGACAAGCTGATAAAGGTGAGTACGTAAACTTCAAGTTGTTTTCCTGAAAGATACTTCTTAGATTCTTGATGCAGGATAACTGACAGAGAGAGATTGAACAGGTGTGGGATTTGAATGGAAGAAAGCTTTTCAACTTTGAGGGTCATGAAGCACCTGTATATTCAATATGTCCTCAACAGAAAGAGAACATTCAGGTACAATTGCAAATTGCGTATGAATGTTGGTTCCCAAAAAAAGTTATTTGGTGTAATATCTAAAGGCAAGTTTTATATTAACTGCAACTGCTTAACGTTCTCCAAGCTAATTATAATATTTTTAAAAAAAATTCTTGAGTACTCGTGCACGTGTAACTCTCTACTTTATGTCACTCTTGTCCCCCGATCTTATCTGCTCTTTAGTGATTGATCCTTGGCTCCTTCCTGTAGTCTTTACTGACCTCATTCCACCCTAACAGAGGATTCATCAGGACTAAAAAGTGTCTTGTAAATTTTCTTCTTCAAATCCATCATCTCTAGGGATACTTGTCCTTGTGGGTCCTGTTCTGGTTCAGTTTACGTGACTGCTCACATGGTAAAATAAAGTTACTATTTTCAATTAAACTTGTTTTCTGAAGTATATATCTTAGTAGGTGCATGCTATTTTGTTAGATCACTTTGAATTCATGAAACTCTTTCCATCAAGTTACTATTTTCAATTAAACTTGTTTTCTGAAGTATGTATCTTAGTAGGTGCATGCCATTTTGTTAGATCACTTTGAATTCATGAAACTCTTTCCATTTGCTAATCTGTGATCACTACATCACATTTTACATTTTGCTTTCAGTTTCCATTCAATGTCCGGCTTCTGCGTTTTACCCTGTGCCGTGAGAATTTGCTTTGTAAACAACCATTATGATTTCTTTGTAATGTAAAAAAGGCGACGCAATGGAACACCACAAAAGTTATTTCTGCAGTTATACCAGCTTACTATATCAAAGCATGATGTTATCAAACTATTTCTGCTCTCATGCTCGTAGTATATTTTCTCAACCGCTATTGATGGGAAAATCAAAGCTTGGCTTTATGATACCGCGGGATCCAGAGTTGACTATGATGCTCCTGGGCTTTGGTGTACCAATATGCTATATAGTGCAGATGGAAGGTAATGGTCATTGTCTCTTGCTGCTGAGCTATGTTCTGTTTAGTTATGCTAGGAGACGGTTTTATAATTGACATTGTTGCCTGGAGGAGTTTTAGAGTTCGATTTGCAAATTTTTCCGAGTACATTCATTGAGACATCATTCCTTTTCAGGTTGTTCTCTTGTGGAACAGGCAAAGACGGGGACTCTCATCTCGTGGAATGGAATGAAAGTGAAGGAGCGATAAAAAGAACTTACACTGGATTTAGAAAGAAGACGGCTGGTGTTCTTCAGTTCGATACAACACAAAATCATTTTCTGGCTGTAGGTGAAGATAGCCAGATAAAGTTCTGGGACATGGATAACATCAACATACTTGCAACCACGGAAGCAGATGGAGGTCTTCCAGTGAGTCTTTTATGTGTTATCATATTCATTTCACCTGAATTTTGAGATTGTGTCGATTGCCTACGTTCCCACCTGCAATTACATTATTATATGATAAGCCCGTTAATGCAATGGTAATGTTGATGCAGAATCTTCCACGCTTGAGATTTAATAAGGAAGGCAATCTGCTTGCTGTCACTACTGCTCACAGCGGAATCAAGATACTCGCAAATGCTAAAGGCATGAGATCCTTGAGAAAAGTTGAAGCACCACCTTTTGAAGCATTAAGGTCTCCACTGGAAACTGCAGTTAGTAAGGTGCTTTTGTATCATTCTAAATTCTTCCTGATCCTTGGTTCTTTGACATTATTCCATAACTTATTCTTCTTTTCCACTTAGCAGGCTTCGGGATCTGCTGTTGCAAATGTTGCTCCTAAAGTTGAAAGAAGCTCCCCTGTTAGGCCATCTCCCCTCTTTGTACGTCAGTGGTTTGATTTTTTAATTTGTGGGTTGTTTTAATCTTATTTGGTGTAACTCTGTAACATTTTATTCCTTTTATTGACCAAATATGCTATTGATTCTTGAATCCACTATTATTTATTGGGGGCATTGCTGCTCCTTTCTTATGCTCTCTGGTAAAAATTGCAAATTTTTATTCAGAATGGAGTAGATTCCGTGGCTAGAAGCATGGAAAAGCCAAGGTCCGTGGATGATGTTAATGATAAGATGAAACCCTGGCAATTGGCTGAAATTTTAGACCCTGCTCAGTGCCGCATGGTAACCATGCCGGATAGCTCTGATGCTATCAATAAGGTATTGTAGTAGGCCCGTACTTCTGCTATAGTTCTTCCAGAACATAATGCTCTATCTGGATTATTTCTAGGTTGCTCGGCTTCTCTATACAAATTCTGGCGCTGGCGTATTGGCCCTTGGATCGAATGGCCTCCAAAAGCTGTGGAAGTGGGTGCGGAATGAGCAAAACCCAACTGGGAAGGTAACAAATTAATTCTTATTTATTATGCATTTCATTTTTGTCTATTTATCCTTATGCCTCTTTGATTATTATGGAATAATATATCTGAAACATGTTTCTATGTAAGGCCACTACCAGTGTCGTTCCTCAACATTGGCAACCAAACAGTGGTCTTCTTATGAGTAATGACATCTCAAGCGTTAACCTAGAGGAAGCTGTTCCATGCATTGCTCTCTCGAAGAATGACTCCTATGTAATGTCAGCTGCTGGTGGAAAGGTTTCACTGTTCAATATGATGACATTTAAAGTAAGTAATATTCATCTGGGCCTTTTTTCTAGTAAAGCTCTAGTTGTGTGATAAAATTTACTATTCCTCAACAGGTGATGACAACATTTATGCCCCCCCCCACCAGCTTCGACTTTCCTGGCATTTCACCCACAAGATAACAACATTATAGCAATCGGAATGGAGGACTCAACTATTCACATCTACAATGTGAGGGTTGATGAGGTAAATATTTGATCCTTTTTGGACTTGTTTTGGGCATACACTGAAACTGCTACAACTAATAATTTGATTGAACTTTACAGGTGAAATCAAAATTGAAAGGCCACCATAAGCGCATTACTGGATTAGCTTTTTCTACCAACCTAAACATATTGGTATCATCTGGCGCTGATGCTCAAGTAAGCTCACGTTTTTGTCATTTTGGAAAATGATGTTATTCTCACTTTCTCAGTGTTAACATTACAATCTTTGTTGGATTGGATGGGATTAAGTTGAGTTTCTTTATCTTCTGTAATAATTACTTCGTCTGCAGCTTTGCATATGGAGCATTGACACATGGGAGAAAAGAAAGTCGGTTCCAATACAACTTCCTGCAGGTAAATCACCTAGTGGTGACACTCGAGTGCAGTTCCACACAGACCAAGTTCGCTTGCTTGTAGCCCACGAAACTCAGCTAGCTATATATGATGGTTCCAAGATGGAACGCATACGCCAGGTAAATAGCATGTTAGTTCGTCTTTTCATTCAAGCAGTTGTGACGCATAAATAGCTGAGCGATTCTTTCTGCTGTAGTGGATCCCACAAGATGCCCTTTCCGCGTCCATATCATGTGCAACATACTCGTGCAATAGTCAGCTTGTTATTGCATCCTTTAGTGATGGGAACATTGGAGTATTTGATGCTGATACACTGAGATTAAGATGCCGCATTGCTCCCTCCGCATATATGTCCCAGACAGTAGTAAATGGGTGAGAAGATGATTTGTGCTTGTACTTTTTTGTTGTGACAGTTTTGCTGATCTGTTGTTTTGGTGTGTCCCAGAAGTCGAGGTGTATCACCGTTGGTGGTTGCAGCGCATCCTCAGGAACCAAACCAATTTGCTGTTGGGTTGCCGGATGGGTGTGTTAAAGTGATAGAACCCACAGAATCTGATGGCAAGTGGGGAGTATCACCTCCTGCTGATAATGGACTATTAAATGGCAGGGCTGGTGGTTCATCTTCCACACCTACTAACCATACACTCGATCAGGTCCAAAGATGATTTTTTTTTCTTTTCTTTTTTCTTTTTTCTACATTTGTCTTGTTAGTGTAGTTTTTAGGTATTCAGTCACCCTTGTATCCCTCATTAAATCAGGAATTCATCTGCTCTTTTCCATGTTTAAATATTTCACTCTTCTGAAATAGTTAATGGAAAGCTTTTCTATTCCCTTCATCTTAGATTGCCAAATTGGCATTTAGATTGCATTCTTTAATTTTCCAAAGATGCTGCTTCTTGGTCAGAATCAAGATTTGACCGCAACAGAAAGATGAACTGCTGGATTAGGTACTTCCTTGTACAACACTTATTATTTCCAAATGATTAATTCGATTAATATTTTAACTAACTTCCTAAATTAAGAGTTTCTTGGTACAATTCGCCCGGGAAAGAAGAACATGCAACGAAAGGATACAAAAACATTGAATTTTCTGAATTCTTTTGTGACATTACAATATTTCCATCAAATATGCATATATACTGAAGAGAGGTTAATTATGCGCAACACATATAGTTGATCAGTAGCTATTTCGATCTCCTAAGCAACTCTCTCAGACATGGCCTTCGCCTCTAAAACAACTACATAATAATGTTGTAGTAAAATGAGAAGCTATACCATAAAGCTGTGTACACAATATAATGAACGGCTTCTTCTTCTTCTTCTTCTTCTTCTTCTTCTTCTCTTACTTCCCACCTGCTGGTCTTCTCCTCACAACTGTAGAAACAGAAGGTGATACTGATAGCTTCGAGTTTTTGTTAATGGCCCCGTTTGAAGGTCTCCCACTTGGCTGAGGAATCATGCTCCTAGTCTCTTGGGTCTTAGTAGTTGGCTTGGGGGTGGGGCGTTTGGGTTGCCATTGATAATCTGAAGAATCACTGGTTACGCCATCAAAGTCTGAATCATCAGTCTGTTCTAGGCTGTGTCTTCTGCTTGCCTCGCTTGAAGGCTTTGTCGCCCTACCTACTGCTGGAGATTTCGTTGAGTCTTCGCTCTCGAAACTCTGCCTTCTCCATGAGCTGCTTTGTTCCTGCACACATATATTATATTAATTAATTATCCTTCAAAACTAGCTAGCTACTTTTGGTACCTCTTTCCGTGCTAAGGCCGCTTTTAATGCTGCTATCTGCACCCAATCACACATATATAGTACGTATTCAGTATCAATCTTGATTATTCATAAGCAAGTAGTAAAGGAGTGAAACCTGGTCTTTAAGCTCCTTCACATCAGCACCAGCACTCTCTTTGTTGGTCTTAGCAGCACCAAGCTCTATTGTTGACACGCGTTCAGCAAATTTAAGGGTACTCATGGTCTCTCCCAGAGCGCTGGGGTCCGGACTAATATGCACGAACATGAGAGTCTTGGCTTGCCCTCCTGAGAAAGAATTCAAGTGCTAATTTAGATGTGTGATGAATGTGAGAGTGTGGATAGATAACTACTCTTACGTACCGAGTGAGTCTTGAAGCAACTGAGTGAGCTTGCTGTTTCTGTAGGGAACATGAGCATTCTTTTGAGCAAGAGCAGCAATCACATCTCCTAGAGCAGACAGCGACCGGTTAATATACTGAGCCTCCTTCAACCTATCACCAACCGCGTCCGTTTTATCACATCGTTCACTTCCCGCAAGGTCTACCAAATGCATGCACCCACGCAGAGTTGTGCCGGATGTCAAGTCTTTCCCTTGAACATGCACCGTCAGGCAGCTGAACATACATACATCAACTCAGTTTGAGGTCAAACTACAAAATGGGACTGATTTCATTATTAGTAGTACTAAACCACTAATCAACCTGTGAGAGCGGCTAGACCGGTCGTTCATAGAGGTAGAACCAACAGCACGGTTCTTATGGCCGAGGTTCATAAGATCGATGACATTGGATGTTGAGGTAACAGGAACAAGGTTTGCATTTGGCACGTTGATTCCATTCGAGGAATTATTACGAATCTCCAATGTATGTAGGAGTTAAGGCAACAAAGGAAGTTTAATCAGAGCGACACAAAAAAAAAAAAAACAAACAAACAAAGAGAGAAGCAGTTTGATCATCATATTAAAGGATATTTCTTGTTGGAACCATCTGTGACAAGGAGATCTCTCACTTGCTCATTGTAGATTTCCATCATTTGAACTGAGATTTCATAAGCAATGCTATCCCTTCTCTGTTTAGAGATTTCGAATAAGTCACTCAATGCTCTGTAGTTCACACCTAAGCTTTCTTTTGTAAGCTCCTTCGGCCCGGTCTGTGGATAACAAGATAAAGTAACAAATGGTGGTTAGAGAGTGAAATGTGTTCAGAGAAACACAAGTCCAGTTTGTTACCATTGTAAAAGTCTTTCCGGATCCAGTTTGGCCATAAGCAAAGATGCAAACATTATATCCATCTAGGACTGACCGAATCAGTGGCTGAGTATCTGCAAATACTTCTTCTGCACAAGTGAAGACAATGCTTTACCATAGTGTATATTTTATCTGTGATAGAAATAAAACTTGCAAGGACGGCCTTAGTTACCTTGAGTTGAGTTTGGACCAAAAGCCTTGTTAAAAGTGAATGTTTTCTTTGCTTTTCCTTTTAAGGAAGTTTGTACGGTAAGAGAATCATCAACTATTTCATCCATGATGTTGACGCCATTGGACTGCTGCCCGGGTAGAAAAGGACGCACTCGGCAGTAGACTCTGATGTTTCCTGTTAGAATCATGCAGCAAACATATCAACATAAACATAAACATAAACAAACTAACAACATTATATCCAACCAAAAAGGGCTTCACCTTTGAGGTCTTGCACTTGATTGTATAGTTTCCTGTTCTCCTCAAGAACCTTTTGGTATCCTGAAGCTTGGATAGCCAGAGATATCACTTGTTTACCTAACACCAAATCAAATTCAGTTCAAGAGACCATCAATGTTGTGTAATGCGGCATGCATACCTAGATTGCCGACATCTTCTTGATACTTCTGCTGCAGCTCCTGCATGCTTTTTTTAGCTGAATGGAGAATGTTCTTAAGCTCCTACAATTTGTTTTGGTATAACTTCTTAATATTGGACAAGGGAAAATTCTAATTTTAACATTGGATTTGTGCTGGAAAAGAAATACCTCTACATTCCTTTTCTGGACTTCTATATGTTCTTGGTGCTTAACAGAAATGCCTCCTGATGCCTCAATGCTGGAATCTTCCTCGACTTGAGTGCTTGCATTTACTATATTTGGCATCTATTGTAAGAAACAGAATCAGTCATTGGCTGTAATGAAGATCTGTAAACATCATTCAAAATGGTTGATTACGTCGAACTCAAAACTATTAGACCTCATTCTCTGAAGTCGTGCACGAATTTGAATCACACTCATCCTGTGATGCTGTTGGAATCTGTCAAACCAGGAAAAGGAAAAAATAAACAAAAATCACTTAAAAAATGTAACTGTTTTCTGTTGATGCCTCATTTTAGTCTTTCTTTATGCTTAAGGTCTTAGGTAGCAGATAGCAAAAGGCACCGCATGTTTGATGTGATTAATATAAGCAAAGGCAACAAAATCAGACCTCTTTCTCCTCGTTCATGTTGGCATGCAGAACGCCGTTATCTTGCAAAGCTGTCCTAATCTGTAGTACCATAAAGAAAATAAGAGTCCCTTTAAAGCAAGATTTGCTCTTTCTCTTGATGCAGCAAGTATTGTGACTAAACATTCAGTTATTCCCAACAATCAGGACCAAGTAAAGAGAAGAAGGCTTACTAGTTTGTTTTGCTCTTCCAGCTTGCGGTCGAATTGTTCCTTGACTTTACATAATATACTCTCCACAATCTGTTCAGCAGAACCAAGCAGAATATCAGAAATAAGATAAGCAATCTCTTCTAATGGTGGAATATCCTAATCTTGAGTACCCTTTATCTTACTACATTATTAGATAGAAGAGCACTCACCACAGGGAGATCTTCTTGATTCTTTTTAGCAAGAAGCTGATGCACAAGCCTTTGCAATGAAGGAGAAGTGCCCTGCAATTTGCAATGTGAAAAATGTCACAAATCCTTTCATGTTTATGGCAGCAAATCCATATCTGATACATTATAAGCTTACAAACCTCTTCATTATGGTCGTTTACAAGATCATCACCAGCTGAGGAGCTCCTCGTGAGAACATTCAGGAACATATCAGAACTTGTGCCTGCTGCAATAGTGTCGGAGTGGAATTTCCAGACTCCGTTAGCACTGGATTGCTTCCACTCGTAGTATGATTTGAGTGCAAGGACACAATTCACAATCCGGTAAGCCTTCCCTCCCTAGAATATGTATCCAAGTTAGTATTTATTACATTCTTATTTTACATTCAATTGGAATCTACATACTTGTTCCAAATCAGAGACTTCAAACGGTGGAATCCCCAATTCCTCTACAACTGCAAGGAAGTTCCTCAGATTTTCAGAATATGCAGCTTGAGCATCATCATCAGTAATAGTAACAGAGTCAACGGGCGCCTCAACTATCTACAAGAGAGCCAAAGACATCAAGTTGATCGATATATCAAATGAGTATTATAAGAAACAAGAGCAGCAGAGATGAAGCCTACTTTTGGGACAGAAGCTGGCTGGACCTTGTTGAGAACACTGCAAAGAATAATCCCACTACGCAACCCGGTTCTGAAGTCTTCTTCTGAAGGCTCAGCAGGCAAATCTTTCCCCAAAACAACCCCTGCCATCTTCCTCAACCATCGAGTCGCATCATATCTTCTCAATGCTGTTTCAAATATCATACCTTTATTAATAACAATCAAGATTCATATTAATAACTATCATTTCAATGGATACCCTCTATCATAATCAACCTTTTTTCAACAAAAAAGATGATCTTTATCCCAGAAAGTTGCACAATAAAGGTGAAGAAGGGAAGTTAGAAAGAGAATTAGGATGATGTCATACAAGTTTCCTGAACTCTTCTCGGGGCGAAATCGGTTTCCCCTATCCTCTTTCCATACTGCTGAAGCACATCTTCCACCATTGAAGCCACATCGAGTTGCAGCACGCTTTCCCCCATTCTCTGCTCGAAAAAGAAGAAATCTTGATCAGAAATAATTTGCATGCATTTAGAGAATGTACGTACATACCGCGTTAGATGGATGTGCAAAAGTGTGCTGCCTAATATGGAGAGAGATATAAGATATGTCTCCTTATCCCTCTCTCTCTTTCTGTTGAAAGAACAAGAAAGGGAGAGAAAGAGAGAGAATGCAGAGTAAGTTATATATAGCTAGATAGGATGAAGTGAAGAAGAAGATATGTTTATGGGCAATGGAAAAAACAAAGAAAAATGGTAGGTACCTGTGGTCATCCATGGCTTCTTCTAATCCTCTCCTTTTCTTCATCAGTTATCACACGTCCCCTTTCCAAGCCGAAAGCTTCGCCTTCCTCATGTTCACTATTTTCATGGTTATAATTATATTTTTATTTCTATTACTTTTTCATTTATAGATAATTAAGGTATTAAGGCAAAAAGGTTAGAGTTAGATATTATAAAAGAAACACTGTCGGCTGTCTGCATAATTGCTAATTAAAAATAAACGCCTCTTAACATGCAAGTATGATTTGCAAACGGAAATTTTGTATACTATAACCATGGCCAGGCATAAATAAAATACATTATTTAATAATTAATTGGATGCTATAATTATGATTCCGGGCTCTTTTCATTGACCCTTTTTTGGGAACAGTGTATGAGGGACACCAATTTAATTAAATAAGGTTAAGAGTTAAGACCAAACTCATTGCAAGTTCCCATATGGTCAAGCTCGGAGGCCCACAATATATTGAGCCCATCATCATAATGGGCTCGCCCAATTTGTTTATGGTGAAATGATTTTATTTTTCTAGACATAATTTCTTGTAATGTCAATAATTATACCTCAAAGCCTTTGAAAATTGAGGGAATGGAGAAATAATGTAAATTATGGAAAAAGGGGGGCTTCATTGATTTGATCACAAATTAATTTGGTTGGTAGTTATTAGATAAGAATGCAAGTAGTGGTAGGGTTCTTAGTCAAGAATTGTGACTGGATTCTCCCTAATTTTCTTGGTTTTTTATTTTTCTTTTTGGCCTTAGAATTAGGATGGGATTCTCATATTATTCTGCACTTTTCTAAAGATTCCCACCAGGATAAGACCAAAAACTATTGGGTTCTAGTTACCTACTCATTCTAACTCAATTTATAAATTACTCTATATAAAAGAATCTGCTATGGTTTTCATCAACTTAGCTAAGAAATTACTGGTTGTTCAAATTTTTGATGTACACTAGTTGAAAAGAATTTGTTCTCGGAGTCACTTATATAGTTATGTACCGTCAACATTTAGTGTAGTTGGTATTCCCACTTCTGTGTAAGTGGTTGATCTAGAGTTGTTTTAGTGTTCGATTCCCGTTATGGTCGATTTAAATTAATAATACTTATATAGTTATGTACAATTAACTCACTCTGCACTTATGTATATTTCGAGTTATGTGATTTATTGAAACACATGTTGGAATGAGTAGAATCCGTAACTTAATTTGGGCATTCCAACAAGTTGGCTTGATTGAGGTCCATTGGAACGTTTTGTAGAATATAACGGAATTCTCATGGCATGTTGGAATCATGTATAAATGTAATGTCTTTAGAAAAATCTGATTTAGAAGATGTAATTAAATTGTGGTTACTACATGTAGTATGTAATTAATGAAATTACCTTGTTCCATTTCTTTGTTTGGATTTCATCCCTAGAAAGTGTAATAGGGTTCTCATTTTATGGCCAAATTAGGAGGCGGTGAGGTTGGAGAATCTTCATCTCATACAGCATCCTATGTTTTGGAGAATGTAAACAATTGGTTTTAGTAAATAATTTAACTTAAATATCTAACAACTTAAAAAATACATAAAAAAACAAATATCAGATATCAAATTGTTGAGTGCAAAAGGTAGATATATATCCATTATTGCAAGATTCATTTGTGAAAGATTAAATCTAATCTTCTAAGATCACAAAAGAAAGTCCCATGAACACATGTTTAATTTTAATCCTCCCACATTTGCCACCTAGCTTATGTTTTAGTACTATTCCCATCCCAGGCCAACTTGACATTATAACCAAATTTGCCAATGATTTGAGCAGTTGTAGTTAAAGAAGTAGGCAAGCTTTAAATGCTCTGTGGAAACAAAACCTAAAAGATGAAAGAAGAAAGAAATAATGCAATGTGGAATAGAAGAAAGTGGAATTTGGTGGGCTTAAAGAAAAGGTTGGTCTTCCTGGAAAGAAATTTAGATGGTTATCCTTCATTTCACACTACAGCTGTGTGTAATAAAGTATCGAGTATCTTTTAAAGCCTGCACAACCTACATCTACATAACAAGTCTTTTCCTACACCGTTATTTTCATTAATTCTCTCTCTCTCTCTCTCTCTCTCTCTCTCTCATGTTAATTTAGGTAAAGAATTTCAATGTGGGAGAAAAAGTGAGAATCCCAACAGTACATACTATTAACTAATGGAAACTTCTTCCATTACTCTTATGTTTTCTTTTCTGTTATTTTGATTTTCCATTTGCAAGATGCTGCATGACATTAAATTAATATTAGGCTTAATTAATGGTCGATTTTATCACAAAACAACACTGATATTTATACATCTATCTCAAACTATTACTATTCATAAATTACTCAGGACAAAAGAAAAGCAATCTTCTAAAAACTTTCTAGCAAAGTTTTCACTAGCTAGGGTTCTTGAACTTGAACAAAAATTGAAGTCCCAAACCAACTCAAAACCTGAGGGGCAATAAATCTTGGCTCTTGATAAATATATATATATATATATATATATATATATATATATATATATATATAGGGTGTGGATTATTTATATTTTTATGCATAGTTCTTATGTTTTTTATGCAAAAAACATATAATTTTACAATTTGCATAATCTTTATATGTTTATGCAAAAGACAAAAAATATAAAATTGTAGATTTTTTGCATAAAATATATAAAGATTATGCATAGATTATATAAGATTATGCATGATTTGCAATTCTTCATGTTAAGTGTGGGTTCTCACCAAATCCACACCATATATATAAGCGGGTGATAAGTAAACAGACAAATCGCTTGAACTAGCCCACACCAGATACAATCCCAATTTGAAATGAGGAAGGAATTTTGAAGGTTTATTAGGGAATATCTTTTGCAAATTAAATTAAATATAATCATAAACATAGAACATGAATTTGATGTTGATCCAGAAAACAAGACATGTTAGCAGTATTGCTAAAGAAACAACAAATGTAGACCCTAAAAGCATAAAAATAAAGTATTAGGGAACATCAAATATCTACTACTACAAAATCCTCCCAATAATTCTAAGGATTCGAAAAATAAAAGACTGCAAAATTCCTTGTTCTCAAGTATCCTAGCTTGATCCTTGTCCTCACCACACTCGTAAAAGTACAACATCAAACAACACGTCGTACAATTATTGCAGCAGCCATGTGTGTCTCATCGATCAGCTAAATTAATTAACTAAATCCATGCATATATATCGAACTTATATATATATACTTTTAACTATGCATTTGATGAAGCTTCCAATGTTTATGTAGCTTCTGGGAAAAATAATTCATTGTTGTTGCTAATATTATCGATATTATAATGTTTCGACGCCGGTAATTATATCAAGTGAAGTAATGCTAGTGTTTATTTTCATCTTCCTCTTAATTAATTAGGGTGCAGAAGAAAAGGAAAAAACAAACAGTTGTCATAACAAGAAGAATTGAAATGATCATCTTATTCATAGTTATATGCAATTTTGATGAGGGGGTAGAAATCAAAGGTTTACATAGGGCTAAAAAACAGCAATGAAACAAATACAAATGAGAGAGAGAGAGAAAGAGAGCAAAAAAAAGACTAGTCGGAGTCAAGCTTTCCCCATTTATCGGTAGTTAGAGAGATGTAGGCGGAGGCCTTCTCATCAATTCTTGGCTCAGCCACCCACCGGCCTCTGTCTTCGTCGCTGGGGTAGACTTTGTAAGCCTTCACGTACTCATCCCTCATCTCGTAATCTCCTCTTCTACTTCTGCCTTTGAAGAAGCTGAACAGAGAGAAGGAAGACTTTTTCTTGTTTCCTGCCATATATATGACTCTTCTCTTTTCTTGATTACTTTTCTTACAATGTAGAGACTAGAGAGAGTGATGTGTTGTGTTGTGTATATGTGCAAGTTGTAGGGAATTTATAGTAGGTTTTGGAGGAGAGAGAGAATCTATTGATCTGATAGATTGATGGCTGTGATTTCATGATATGAAGTTACATGCATATTGCAGCTGCTTGCCCGTAAAAACTATAAAAAGAATTTCCGTTGCCAACCACTGCTTCCAAAGTTTTGACCGCAACATGCTTATTGGGGACGTTTCACAATTATATATTCTTATTATTGCTCTATTTCTCCCTACTCTCTATCTTTCACATATTAGCTAGGTTAAACTCTAGTTTAACTCATATACTCATTCAATTGATTACTCCCAAGCATAAATAAATGTTTTCTTCCCACTTTATTTCACTACACGATGATAATTTAGTTTGGTAAGTTTCATCTACTATATTGTATCTCGATCAATTATATATATATATATATATATATATGATTATTAGCCTATAAATACACAAACTTTGGGTGAATTTTGATTTTGAACATGACTATCAAAACGCTTATGCAAATACACGATCTTCCAATTTGTTAAAACTTGCACATCGGTAAAAACTTTGGCGGTTCAAATTATCAAAGAAATAATGTGATTTTGGCACAAAATGACGTCTATTATTTAGTAAACAACTAGAACAAAACTAACTGCCTTCGATGTAGGATACTTCGAAATTTTCGCCAGTATACACATTTTAACAAATTGAAAGGTTATGTATTTGCCCGAGTGTTTTGAAAGTCGTGTGTAAAATTAAAATCCGCTCAAAATTCATATATTTAAGTACTAATAACCGTTCTTTTTTATCATAATAATTAGTTGTAATAATATACTAATAAATTTCCGAATAAAGCGCATTATGTATCTAAGAAAGTAACTCTAGCATATTATATGAAACTTCTATTTAATGCCTAGTTACGTGAAGCATTTTCCAGAGCAAGCATATTATATATTCACCAGATCGAAGTATAAAATATAACTAGTAAATATGTTGCTTGGACCGTTGAAACTCAAATGTAAACACATAGTATCCGTTGAGAGAGATATTTTATATTTTATTTCATATACGGAAATAGTCCCAATAACGGATGGTAACTTTACTGTTGAGTGTCGAAATAGGTTTAACAGTTTCATATACATTCTTAGATTATGAGAGAGAGAGAGAGAGAGAGAGAGAGAGAGAGAGAGAGAGAGAGAGAGAGAGAGAGAGAGAGAGAGAGAGAGAGAGAGAGAGAGAGAGAGAGAGAGAGAGAGAGAGTTTATAATTGCAGAATAATTAAACAATAAAGAAGTGCTTTCAGAGCATGGATTTTGTTTGATCTCCTTCATTGCTTGCAAGCTGTCTAGCTTTTTGAGGGTTTCTTAAGAAATCATTAACTCTATAATAGGCAGATAATGTTGTATTAGTCCAAGTTAATTGTACTTACAACTACGGAAACTTGTATTCCCATTTTGCTTTAAGATTTTTTCATTTTTTAAGTGTATATAATATTATTAATTTGTTTGCTGCTGTCTTCACATTAATTAACTATTCAATTATTCCAGTAATTATTAGATGAAATTGTTTAAGCTATCATTGCAAGTGTGTTAGGTTGTTCAAGGGTCCATGGGAATACTTGGCTTTCTTTGTTTCGACCAAATTCTTGATTATTTAGACTTCTTTTTGCTTAAAGATCACGGACCACTCTAACCTCACTTTTGGTGATTTAGATACAATCATGGATCGTTGATTTTATCCTAATTAAAACAAATGATTCGAAATGTTCGATCATTAATTTATATGCCCACTTCAACTATTTTTACAAAATGTAGGGGAAAATAGAAAAACTAAAACCTTCTATTGAGGGAGCTGCATTTATTTCTCTAATGGTGCCATTATATTCCACGGATAAAAGAGAGACATTCCAATCTTTTGTGAAAAATTTATTGAGTGAATTGCCAAAATAACATTCCCTAAAAAAATTATCCCTAAAATAACATCCTTTCAAAAATAATTCTCAAACTAATACTCTTTTTGCTACCTATTTATTTCCTTACTAAATAAATATCTACATGGGCAATATTTTTTATTTTTTGCACTACTAAATTACAATAAAATATACTTTGTTGTAATTAAATCATATTTCCAAATAAAATAAATAAATATATTTGTTAGTTTTTTTTTAAAATTTATTTTGTAGTTATGTATGCCGTATTTTCTAAATTAAAAAAGTTTTTTTATTTGTTTACTGGTACATTTAATTTTATTATAAACAAACAAAAAGTATTATTTTTTTTATATGAAAATGGAACGTTTTTATTATTATAATTACATAATAAATAAAAATGAAAAAGAAATACAATTGTTGAAATTAGATAGGAAAGAAATTTTTCCCGTAAAATATATTTTATCTGATTTAAAGTAATATTTTTCGTATTTTTTAAATAAATATAAAGTATTTTATTTTATTTTTTTATTCCTCAAAATGTTAGTATAGTAAAATTAACTTAAAAAATATAAATTATTTTCAATGTAGATATTCATTTGGTAAATAAGTGCATAGGTGGCAAAAAGAGTGTTAATTTGTGGATTATTTTTTAAAGAGTGTTATTTTGAATTATTTTTTTAGAAAGTGTTATTTTGGCAATTGATTCAAATTTATTTCATAATTGTATAATTAGTCATTACCATTTGATCATATAATATACAATATAATTATTTAGCCTATTAGCCTGGAAATACATGAATATGGACAGATTTTGATTATGATTTTGTACATAATTTTTAAAACGCTCGCGGAAATACAAGACTTTTCAATTTCTTAAAACTTGTAGGCAAACGAAAACTTTGGCAATTATCATAGAAAATAATGTAGTTTTGGCAAAAAATAAACAAAAACATCATTTATGTAGTAAATAATGTAGGACATTTTGACCTCCACGTATGATATTTTTGCCTCCGCACAAATAAAAAATATATTTACACGAACTTTTTGAAAATTAAATGTAAAATCAAAATTCGCATATACTTTGTGCATTTATAGATGGATATAGAACTAGAAAATAAAACCGTTCTGTGCCATGAGGGAACCGACGGTTTGAACCAGAACTACGGACGGAACCGACACGGGCAATTCCGATTCAAACCATGACTTTGATTCAATGATTTATAGTTCAATTCCGATTCCAACCATTCCGGAACCAGAATCGGCCACCACTGCCGCCATACTTATTTGGTGTATGTCCAGGAAATGCCAATTTCCAATAGTATATTTTAAATGCAGTTTACCTAATCGAAACTATGCAAGCTTATATCCAACAACATGGAAGTTCAAAACTCCATCCCTCTCATTAATAATCCTTATTTTTTTCAACATGATCGTTAAAAAAATGATATTTATGATTAATATTAATTAATTTTTTGAATAATTGATTATTGTCTTGTTTTCCTTTTCGAAATCTAATTCATCTTGTCGCATTTAAAAAATAACAATTTTTCTACACATAATTAACTACTCTTTTTTATGGGACTCACTCATTCATTTACAATTAACAACTCTCCTTAACATACGTGTCGAAAAAAAAGAGACAAGTTCAATAAAATAAAAAGAGTACTTTTTTTTTAACTTTCTTCATAAATGAATCAACTCAAAGAATGAAATGAGACATTTTTAATGAAATTTTGGAATTACCATCCTTGGGCCAACAACATAATGTAAATATACTTGAAAAGAATCACAACATATAAAAATAAGAGAAAAGTCTAGGAAAAAAGATGGAGGAAGAGCAAATAAGAGGGGGTTTCATGGTTAGTGTGTTTGCCAAAAAAATGTAAGAAACCCAAATTTTTTTTATCTCCATTTAATTTCTAAAACGTTTTTTTTTATATAAATTACATTGACTAACGAATGAGACGTGGGCTTGTAATTTCACTCGTAAACTTATTATTTATTCCTACATCGTTGATTTCAATTTCAATTCCTTCAGACCCATTTATTACTTTAATGCGCTAATATTCTAATGTGAAAACAAGTTGAGTGCATTTCGTCCCTGGCTCGACGCGATGAAGGTGGATGGGCCGGGATCGACGGTGTGGGACGATTAATACGCTATGTCTGATCCTATCAACAAAAAAAAAAAAAAAAAAAAGTTGAGTGCATTTCATCCGGAGTGTACCAAAACACCAGTTCATTGCCAATTTTCTGTGCTTCCCGTATCTTTCCGTGAAGGGGTTTTAGTCCTAATTCTTGAAAACCTTCGGTAATTTCTCACCTCGGATCGTCGGTAGGGCAATCACTCAAGCGGGCCTCCTGTAATTTGGCATAAGGTGACTTCCTGACGGTTCAATCATGCTTTTGTGGATCTAGGGTTTGTCTCAATCGGGTCTCCAGTATTTATTTACAAGTGCGTTGCTTGAATGTGAATTTCACTTCCCGATTTTGGGGTAAGAGCGTGTGCTATCTTTATTATGGTTGATATTATCGTTTTCTGTAGCTGTTTTGTGGTTTTAATCCCTGGAGTAATGTGCAGATCCGGATATGCCTTCCTAAGATATTGAGTTCACGAATTTGTGCTTTTATGTAATTTGTATTGCAATTTCTCGTATAAGAATTTTATACCCATAGCCTAGTGAAACTAACATAAGATCAAAGAACTTACTGTTGATGTATAGTTGTTATCAAGAAATATCTTTCCCAACTCCTTCCCCTAATAGCATTACTGGATCAATTAATTATTTTTGATTCTAAGACTTTTTGAGGAACGACAGGTAATACTTTTATGACCCTAATATCACTGCATATCTTAATTTTAGATACAATTATTGTAACCTAGCATTCTTTTTGTAGCTCGAGTAGATGAGCAGCTAAATGATGCTTTGAACTGTAACCTGATGAATTTGGTCTCGTCAATCTTTAAATAAGGAATTATTTTAGTTTAATTTTTTTTTAATTGCTTCTAGGGGGCCTTCAAGACATGGATAATAGATGGTATAGTGGTAAACAGGATATGCATATTAGAAGGCAACAGAAAAGTGATGAGGTAAAGCTTGTAAATTTGATCAAATTCTTGCTTATTTTCTTTATATATGTTCTCATCTTCAATGTGAAAATAAAATGCTATTTTCTGCTGTGTAAGTTATATGTGCTTAGCACTATATTTTTGTTGTTACAACTTAGATGGTAGAAACACGTCGTGATTTCTACAATGTGTTTGCGCCTCTGCACTGTAACATGTGGACTGTGCTTGCTTTGGTTATGTAATCTTCTGTTCAGACCATGAACTTCTACTTAAATGTCTGATTTTGGAGATTCTAGATCTTCTTCAAAACAATGTTTTCGTTTTTCTGTGCTTAATGGTAAATTTAGTAGTTAGGACCAAATTTATTTAATGTTTGTTCTGAGTAGCAACTCCACTTGTGGGTAGTAATATTGTGAGATTCCTATTTTTAGTTCCCAACCAATAGAGAATTGTTAGTCTACTGATTCTTTAGGTTCTGCTTTAATGATGAAATCCCAATCTTATGTCAGATTCTCTGTTCCTTGCATTTTTATTTGAGGCAATGAAGTATAGTAATTATGGCTTCTGTGACATGTTTTAATGTTTCCTGTCATAGGCATATGAGGCCACTGTTCTTGAGGATCTTGCCGAGGATTTCCGTTTACCCATTGGTCATAGAGTGGTTGAGAATGTAGATTTGGATAATGTGGAGCAAGCATCTTTAGACACACAGCTGCCATCATCAAATGTCGGGTTTAGGCTTCTGCAGAAGATGGGATGGAAAGGGAAGGGGCTTGGAAAGGATGAACAAGGTATTTCATTTTTAAATGATGAGCTACCCTTGCTTGTATAAGTGGCTGATTGTGATTTTGCACCTTCTGTATTAGAATTGGTCTTCAATTAATTGGTATAACCTTTTGTGTCGAGTATGTATACGGTCTGTTTACCTTTGGTGTTGCTTTCTATCCATACGGGTCTCTTGCCTCTGAAATTGTCTGATTTTATACTTTCCGTGTGTGTGTGTATGTCGTATTTCGCTTCTTAATTTATCACGCTTTTACATTTTTAGGGATTGTCGAGCCAATAAAATCTGGTATAAGGGATGCAAGATTAGGTTTGGGAAAACAAGAAGAAGATGATTATTTTACAGCAGAAGAAAACATCCAGCGAAGGAAGCTGGACATTGAAGTTGAAGAGACTGAGGAACTTGTAAAGAAGAGAGAGGTATGTCTTCCAACATGGCCTAGAAGTCTGAAAAATATATTTTATACATTTTAAACTCTTGTTAATTTGGAGTTAATGTCTTTACCTTTTCTGAAACACACATATATGTGTACCTTTGATGGGAATGGTATATCATAAAGGGATCATCAAGTTTGGAAGATATTGAGAATTTCGTGCAAGTTTTATTACCTGGTGGCTTCTACTGCCTGCTTTCTGCACATTATTAAAATCCAGGTTATAGCAGAGCGTGAGCAAAAAATCCAAAGCGAGGTGAAAGAAATACGGAAGGTGTTCTATTGTGATCTCTGCAACAAGCAATATAAATTGGCCATTGAGTTTGAAGCGCATCTAAGCTCCTATGATCACAACCACAGAAAGGTTTATTGCCCACGCATCAATACTTTTTGTTCTGCCATCAATTGTTTTGATCTTGTAACTTACTTAGTATTGATTTGCAGAGGTTCAAAGAAATGAGAGATATGCATGGAAGCAGCAGTCGTGATGATAGACTGAAAAGAGAACAACAACGTCAAGAGAGAGAGATGGCTAAGTTTATGCAGATGTACATACTCGTTATAAAGCAGAACCTGTTTGAGCTATTACTCAAAGTTAATGATTTTTACGTACTCTTATTAGGGCTGATACCCATAAGCAGCAGCAGCAGCAGCAACAACAACAGATGCAGAATCAGGAGGAATCTGGAACCACTCCACCTCCTCCTCCTCCAGCAGCAAGTAGTGCTACTGCAGTTGCAGATCAAGATCAGCGGAAAGTTTTGAAGTTTGGATTTTCTGCAAAAAGGCAGCACAGCCAGGGTATTCTATTCACTCTTATTCTTTCTCAGTCTTGAATAGTGCTGTGCTTTATATTTCATAATAACTCTTGATGTTTTTATTAAGCAGAGCTCTATAAGTAACTCAGCAAAGAACAAGAAGCCAAAGGTGGCTGTTGCTTCAGTTTTCGGGAATGACAGTGAGGAGGAATAGGGAATTTGGGATAAATCCTGTTACAACCAGTGAGTGTAGTTGAAACGATAAATTTTATTATCTATCTAGATACAATTATCTTTTACCTTATACAAGATGTTCTGATGTTAGTTAAAAAGGCTTAGTAATGCTTCCTTGTCTTAGCATTGTACGCTGTAAGCCACTTCATGAAATGACTCATCAGCTATCTGCATTGTGTTTATGTTTGTTTTTTATCAGCAGCCTGCACGCTGATTTCTTTACCCTAGAATTGCTCCTCAACTTTATTCACAGGGGATTTATTGAGTTAATCTATTTATACGTACATTCTTACTATTCCAAGAGTTTGGTGCTTAGATTTTGAGTTATTACAAGATATAACGACTCACTCAACTTTCTACTGGTAATATATTATTCTACTAATATATCAAAGTTATATTGATAATTGAATTATAAAAATGGCATATGCTATTATTTGCGAACTTAGAGTATTGAAAATGTACTTCCAAGTACTTTCACTACTAACATTTTGGATTTTCTCTGTAAAATCATTAATAATGGTATTAATTATAAAAGAATAATCTTACTGTTTACAACACCTCAAATAGAAAATAGACTTAAAGATTCGATCTTTAATTTGGGTAAGTGCCTAAATGTAAAAATAGGCCGAAGGGTGTTGTAAATGTATAAATAGGCATAGACCAAGTGTGCTGTGAATGTATAAATAAATAGACATTATTCCTTCTTAGTTCCTAATAAACAGTTTCTTCATGTAGATTGCACAATGTGCCTATTGTCCCCAAGCTTAGAGCATTCATAATGCTGCGGAAATTTGGGCTTTCCATCAACAATACTAGAAATTCAATTCGAAGAGGAAGAGCCATTCAATTGGGAGTATGGAGCAAACAATCATTGGTGTGACCGATAAGAACAAGCGATTGGCTTGGAAAAAGAAGATGATGTACATCTAATAAACGTATGATGCATGACCTTTGAAGATCCAGTCACCGATAATAGTCTGAAGGAGGTCGTCCTTTGGAATTGTATTGCTTGCTACTACAATGAAAATAAACCCAATACGTACGCCTGCGGTCTAGAGATCTCACTAACATTACATCATGCCGTTTGCGGTAAAATTCAAGAGTGCTACATACTCGTAAGTCCTTGATACAAAAGCGAGCCTAGTAGTGAAGACGTATATATAATGGCACTGGAAAAGTAATGCGAAGACAATAAAGCCAAATTTACACTTGATCATGTGTGGAAAATCATCAAAGATTATCCAACATTTCGACCACAGGACAACGCCGATATTGCAATGAAAAAGACAAGGACCTCTTAATCGGCTGCGAGCAACATATCATCCACATAAAACGTACGTGTTGATTTTTTTAATCGAAGAAACACGTCCGATCGGTCCAATGTCCAACTACCAAATTTCGAGATCTTCCTATGTGTTAATCTGGATACGCTACAACAATAATTAATCAACAATTAATCAATTAACATTTTCATGTAATAGCTCATATTTTTAATTTAAGTGTTATATCATTTATTTTTCAATGTTATTGCAAGGTTCAATTTATTGCACTTTTCATTTTACTATTTAGTTTTTAAATATTTCTTGAAAAATAAAAAATTAGTATTTAACTTTCTATAATTCTTTTATTTTGTCTAAATGATTTATTATTATTAATTATTTTTGTGTTATTAAAATGTCCTGAAACGAAAAATAATTGGGGGGGGGGGGGGGGGGAAGAGAGAATACACCCGTGTAAGGTTCTTGGCCTGACAACTATAATGGATCAGTGTCTTATACTAGACAACCTAATACCTAAGTCAGTGAAGGGTTTACCGACAATCTATATGTGAAAATTGTTGAGATTTTTGTATACTGAAAGCAATTTTATGCTTGTATACAATGTTATTCATTTCCCGTGTTTTTTTTTCTTATATCTTTTTGTTATGTTTGCACTTGTTATTGTCCTATTATCTCGTGTAGAGTTATATTATGTAGTGTGTTGTAGATCACATAAGACTATATAATAGATTGAGCTAATGAGATATAAACAAGTATCCCAACTAAGATAACATTAGGTCGCTTAAAGCTACAGTTTAGATGAGAAGTAACTTGTTGGGATGAGATTCAGTATGATAAAATTTGAAGATCCCAAAATTCGTAACTGAAGGATGAGCCTTCGATAATGTAATAGCTTAGTTGAGTTCACATGTTAGGAACTCAGTAGGCTAAAGTTTAGTAGCTGTTGCGTTCAGTAGAAGATTTGTCACTCAGCCGAAGAATTTAGTATCGAAGAAGTCAGTTGGAAAAGCTACAACCCACTGAATCAACAAAGGAATTCGAGCCTGCGAACTGAACATCTCAGAAGAAAGTCAGTAGATGATACTTCAGTTGAAGGTCCGTGTTGGGATTTTGTATACTGGAAACAAATTTTATGCTTGTAGACAATGTGTTTTGTTCGTACCACTATTTTATTATCCTATCTGATAAATATATATATTTGCACATGTAATCCTTTATCTTGTATAAAAGTTAGATTTGTGTAGTGTGTCGGGTATCACAGAAGACTACACAAATTGGTTGAACTGACGAGATATAAATAGTTATCACAGCTGAGATAACTTAAGGATAAGTTGTCAGTTTATGCTGCAATTTAGATAAGAAGTGACTTGTCTCGGCTGCTTGTCTTTACTGGTATACTTAAGGTGGTGTATTAATGGATCATAGTGAGATGTGTTCTCTTAACTGGCCTAAGTGGAGAACCAAGATCTCGGTGACTTAGCTGGTCTTAAGCTTGGTAAGACTTCAGCTGAGTGCATTTGACTGTCACTTTGACCTACTATGGTGAACGTCATCGCGACCAGCTCTACGTATCTTGGGTGCTAGTAGTCATTTGTGGCTCAAGCTGTTTGTCTGTATCTTGCAAATGTATCCCTGCTAAATGGGTTGATAATATCCCATGAGGAACTCATAAGGATTAGCACACTAAACCCGACCGGTTGATTAACTTCAGGTGTGTTAATAAGGTTGAATGATACTACTCAGGAATTTAATAAAATGTTAATTAATTTAAGCTGTCAGTGAGCTTAATTAATTAATGGATATTTGTTTCTTAAATACGGAGATCAATTAAGTCTAAAATACAAGCCCATGCTCAAGTTGAGATAAATGGGTAATTCAGCACATATTCTCTAGTGGAATGAATATGTGTTTATTAATTAATTTTGCTCTGGACTGAGCATAGATAATTAATTAATTTGAGGTCCGACTTTATTTCTTGTATTGGATCCATGGTCTGGCCCAATTAGCTGGCCAATATTTGTTCTGCTCTCTCGAAAATTATTATTAATAGATTAATGTATTTATATATTATTTAATAATATAGAAATTATTTATCTGCAATTAATTGGATGAGCCAATTAATTGATAAATAACTGACCAAGTTATTATTAATTATATTATGGGATGAATATTAATTTATTAGAAGCCCAATATCAATATAATTACTAATGTGCCAAAATTATAATGTAATGTTATATACATTATAATATAAATATATGCACGTTCATGAAACAGATTAATGAAATTCATATTTCACGATCACAGAAACCGTGAGAACTTGCGAGAGCAGATAATTAATTCCTCTCAGATCTCTGTCCACACAAAGGAGCGGAAGGGCCGGGACACAATCCAGAAGCTTCAAACATGAGCAACAATCAAAGCTGCAACAACATACGTGGAGGAAGGTAATTAATTTCCCCCCATAAATATCTATCAATTGGTATCAGAGCTACAATTTTTAGGCTCTAATTTTTTCTTTTTAGGAGCATATCCAGGTTTTATTCCGTCATTATCGGGCTATTCTCGTGCTTGGGGCGGCTTGCGTGCCACTGTTTTGACCCCGATGTACTGTTTTTTCTCGTGAGAAAATCCACGAGTAGATAATAGGGACAATGTGTTTCAATTTTGTGTTTTTGTACTTTAATTTTGGTCCAGGAGGCACGAAAATTGAGACGGAGAAGAAACTCCAATTTCGCTTGAAAACCTTAGTTTTCTAGGGCAACTGAATCTTCTTGCGACGATTGTCAGCTTGTCCTATCGACGATCGACTTGAACCAATGGATTCCCCATTTCACGAGATTCACATTGATAGGTTGTATGGGGTCATCCGACTCTAAATGCGCCCGAAATAGACGTTGCAAGTTTGCTATTTTGTTTTGATTTTTCCGGCGATATTTTTAAAAATTGGGGAAATCGATCGACTAATCTCGATCAATTTCCCCAATTGTTTGTGCACTGCACAAACACTGGTCTTGAGATTAGTCTCAGTCGGTTTGTGCACTGGACAAACACTGGTCTTGAGATTTATACTGAGCAAGTCTCAGTTTACAAGATATCAAACTAAAGTGTTTGACAAATTCTCCAACTATGAAGGAGTCCTTTACAATAAGGATCAGTTCAAAGATGAACTCCTTCGTTCTAAGCTATAGATATATTCTGCTGAGCTTAGGTTAGAGGGATAGGGCACAAGGAGGTGGCTTCTAGAGCGACTAACGGTTAAGTATAGACTTTATGTTCGTATTCAGTCGCTTGGATACCAGAGGCTTTATGATCTGATTCAGCATGGTTCCCTATGAGCAAGTATGTCGCCTTTCGCTGAAGATTACTCTATGAAGTTCTTGCGGAAAGCTTAAGTCGTTTCTGAGTTGCTCATGAATGCTCGTGTGTTCTTCATTTTCTCGGTAAGCTTCAATTTGAAATCTTCCCTCTATTTATAGAGCAGAGACATGGATAGATCCGTTGGAGACGACGATCCATATGTCTCTCTCTTTTGGGTAGCTAACGGCTCTTTCAAAGTATGGAGGCAGAGTCATTTCCCGCCATTTCTGGAAAGTTGTTGACTTGCAGCTTTAATCAGAAAGTAGACAGCTGGCCGCTCGTCATTGGTCGAGGCTGAAGAAAGTAAGTGAGACAAACAGACTTCAAGGTAGATCTGAAGCTGATTTCTCTACACCTCGTATGACCGTGCTGATTCGATTTGAGATATATCTTGACAGTCAGAAGACTGTCTAGCCGTTGCTGAGTCTGATCTATGTTCAGTAGCATACTCCTGCTGAGTTCAGCTCTACTGAAGATCAACCCTGAGTTCAGTGAACTACTCCTGTTGCGTTCAGTTCCACTGACTCCTTTCAGTATACTACTCCTGCTGAGTCCAGTACTACTGAGTCTTCTTCTTTTGGTACTGAGGCTGATAGTCTACTGAAGGACCAGCGGATAGAACTGAGCGCCTGAACCATATAGAAGAGTGTCTACTGAGTCTGAAACTCTCAGAGACAGAACAACACATTACAACAGAATGGTTCATAAGTCAAAGTAGGGTTTTAGGATCATCAAATCTACTGAGCACTAGGCTATGAGTTATCTCCCAACAATTTGAGGAGCTACTGAATCATCTCCCAACAATTTCCCCCTATTTGATGATGCCAAAACCTAACACTATAAACTATCAGAAACAGAGCTCCTTACAAATATTACAAGCAGAATCAGGGAGTTGTTCTTCAAGTTCTAGACTACTGAGGGAGTTCAGGGAAGAAATATCAGAACCTATACAGAAAACTAACAACAATTTCCCCCTTAGTAACAACAGTTTCCCTCAAATACATCTATCAAACCAGAATCTAATAAGCTAGCAAAAACTGACAGATATAAATATAAATATTCAGTGAGTGTGTGAGTCAGTAATCACTTGAGTTATTCTGAGTGTTAAGCGTAAAAGAAACAAGGCCATGTAGACAATAAGGAATTGTCAGGGCCGAACAACAGTGATGTTATATATATGAAGAAATATTAGTACAATACATCATCTTGCTATTTTAAGGAAAAGAAAGATAATGATACAATGAAGCTATCTACTATCTCTTGAACTGCTAAATCCGGTCTTTAAAGTCCTTAGATTTCTCCTCAGGAAGAGGCAGTCCATATATCCGGTAAGTGTCTCTTCTCAGCTTCAGAATCTGTGCCATGTCAGCAGGATCAACCTCATCTAGATCAGTGGCTTGAGCAACACTCTTGATTTCTCCTTCAATCACCCCAATGTGTAGAGAACCATCAAACTTCAGTGGGGGAGGCAGAGCTCTTGGAGCTGGGACCCTGACATCTACCTTTTCAGCTAAGGCCTTCTGAACTCTTGCATAAATCTCTGGATCACTCTTCAGAAGCCACTCAGCAAAGGCAATAGACTTGTGCATATTAGGCCAATACCTCCAGAAATAGAATCTCTTGATGAAGTCAGCCTTCAGCGTCTCCCACCTCTGAGTCCGTTCCCATGGCATCCAAGTATCAACCCTGGGCCATCTATGGATTTTGAGGTCTGTGGGCTTCCTGAGTCTTCTGTACTTGTATGGAATTTCAGCTTTCTCAGGAATCCTCTGGCTTGCTTCCTTCTCAGCCTTGATCCTCGAGCCTCTAGATCAGCGAGTATGAGCCTTTCCCTTGCTGCACTAATCTGCCTGGCTTCAGCTCCTCTATCTAAGTACCTTTCCATCTGATCCCAGATTTCTTGCATCTCTTGCTCTTGAGCCTTTGAAGGGACATAAGATGGAACGTGCTCTTGATCTTCTTCTGAGTCAGCAGGTGTTGAAGATTTCTCTTTAGAAGTACCTGGCCGGCCGGTTCTTTGCTTTATTCTTCTTTGTTCTCTTTCCTTTTCTTTGTCAGCTTCGTCGCTGAGCTTCAGATTCCTCGGGGGTAGCCTTGTCCCAGGCTTCCTGCCCCTCTGAACTTTGGTTCTGCCTTTGGCAGGCTATTTCTTTGGCTTATTAGCAGCCTCTGCCTCGGCTATCTCCCTTGCCAGCTTCTCATCAGCTGCAATATGAGCTTCTTCCTCAGGAGATATGAACCTCTTAAATCCTTTCTTTTTGGGTGGAGTGGGAAGCTTTATAATCCTTTCCCTTTTCCTAAACTGGAGGAGGTAGAGGGACTTCTTCCTCTTCTGAGTCCTCCTCTGCATACTCAGCAATTTCCTTAATAATGTCACTAGGAGTCTGAGTTGCCTGAGTAGAAGATTCTTTGGGTCCTGAGCCGCTTGGGCCAGTCTCAGCAGGCACTACAACCCCTGCTGCTGAGACACCCTAGGCCTCACCCTGTTCTTGCTAAGCAGTGGGAGCTGATTGTTGAGTCTGAGATACTCCTGCCACTGTCCTTACTCCCCTCGGTGCTCTAGGTACCTTTTCCTTACCTTCCCCCTTTTTGGCATAAGCAAATAGACCAAGGGTAGGTATCTGTACCTTCTTATCTAGACTTATGTAAGCTAAGGCAAGCTTATCTAATGCGTCATGAAGCTTGACAAGCCTCTCGTGGAGTTCATTCCTCTCATCTATGAGCTCTTCACTGTACTTCTTCTGAGAGGTCTCCACCATAGTCTGGATAGAGTTCAACTTCTGATCCACTTTATCTTCCAGGGCCTTTTGAATAGTTTGGAGTATGAGCTCGGAGGCCTGAGTAAGGGAAGATGCGGATTCAGTGTGAGCTGACTGGGCTGCCTTGAATTCTTCAAGAAGTTTGGCCTGGGCAGCTTCCATAAGCTTTTGTTGCTCTTCGAAGTTAGCTCTTTGAGTGGCAAGTGCATCTGTCAATATAGTAGAGAAGTCAGGGGCAGGCGTATTCTGAATCGATGTTCTGAGCCCCTTAATCTCAGCACTCTGAGCCTGTGTGGACTGCCTCCACGTCTTGTGGATGGCGCGGGCAAGGAATCTGTTATGAGCACCTTGACTCCTCAGTGCCCTAGCCACTGTCTTCGATCTTCGGCTCTTAGGGCTGGGCGCTACCTCAAATGTAGACCCCATCAACAACTGTACTGGGTCCGCCGACTTAGAGGTACCAACTGCCGACTGTCCAGGAGGAAGGATGTTGTGAGGTGGTTCAACAGATGTAGTAGGAGCATCCTTCTCCAGTTGAGTTCCCTCATCAGGCTTCTCAGGGCCTGAATCACGGAGTGGGTCCTGATCGTCAGGATCAGACCCATCTGAGGGAGTCACCACTGACGTAGGTAATCGGTCGTTCAGCAAAGCGAGCATGGCCGCCCTCAGATCCTCCAGGGAGCATATGTCTGCAGGCTCTGAATAGCCTATCTTCTCCCTGATCATCAACTCCTCCTCATGGAGTTGTTCGCAGGAGTGGTGCTGGATCAACTTATTCAGCGTTGACCACGCCTGAAACCGAATCAGAGTGTGGATCCTAGCCTGCCTCGCCAATATAATCAAATCTGTATGGCTGGCTATCTCCGGGATTGCTTCTAAAATTTCTCGGGTGGCTCTAGATTGTAGAGCAGATGCCTCCATCCCGATTGACTCTGACTCTGAAGCAATCTCCGAGTCCTCAACCTCTATCAGAGACAGTTATTTTTCAGTAGATGGGATGCTGCTGATCGGTGGGATATCCAATGGGATTTGAGTAGGAGAGATCAGATCAGTTTCTACCCCTTGGTCTACTGCTTCTCCTTGTTCAGTGGAGACGACCTTCTCCACTGACACAGTCTTCTCAGAGGACTCAGCCTCATCCCTGAGTTGTAAAGGAGGTACAACTATCGCCTCATTGACCTCCTTCAGTTTCTTGGTTGGTGTCTTTGGAGCTGTCTTAGGAGGCGACCTCTTCTTTGATGGAGTTGAGGTCTTCTGAGAGATAGGCTTGGGCTCGGCAGCCCCGAGCCCAATCTGGCCGAATAGCCGTTGCCGCCTTTCCGGGAACCTCACTTTCTTCGGATTAAAATACATATTGTCAGCGTAGACTACGTGGTCAGCTCCACATAAGTCTTCTATGATCACTGAGAGCTTCAGGCCGTCGAGGATTTTTCCCTTAACGGCTAGGCAGTTTGTGGATCTGTTAAACTTGGCTGCCTGAGTCATGAACTCCTTCAAGAAGAACTCAGTCCAATTAATCTTCGCCTGATCATAGATGGCCATCATCATCTGAATCTTGGGCCTCAATACTTGATAAAACGACCCATCCTGACTCATCAGTATCTGAGTGACTATATATGCTAATGCTCTGAACTTAAGGAGCATAGCATTCTTTGGGAAGACGACTCGGAAAGTTGCAGGCTTCCCGTAGAAAATTTCCAAGTACTCATCCATGATATCATCTTTATATCCCACAGTACTGAACCCTTCGCTCGGAAGCTGAAAGCTTCGCTGAAGAGCTTTCTTGATGGACATCAGCTTTATCTCTGGCACAACACGAGCAGGGTCACCAATCTGATGAGTGACGAATCGACATCGGATATCCCCTTCTACTGATTCTGAGTTCAAATACAATTTAGCGATCTGTCGCGGGAGGAAGTATGATGGATTCCTTGAAAGAAAACCCTCCAATCCTGACGCCCTCAGCGCGTCAAGGATCTCCTCCATGAAATCTAGGTCGCAAGAGTCGAACTCCATCATCGGCTCGCACCATACCCGATCCTTCTCTAGGATCTCCTTCATATCAAGGGGAACACTTACATCCCTTCCTGCCATGATTTAATAATCTGCAAACGAAAAATATCAGTATCGAAAGAAAAATATTATAGAGATCATGTACGATGCTGAATACTCATTAAGAATTACCAAAGATGTTTCTGAGAGATTTGGGAAGAAGTATGCAAGTAAAGAAGAGCTTTTCTCAGAAATTCTAGGGTTGTGAAAATTTGCAGAGTAAAACGGCGGTTTCTAAACTTTGAACGTGTTTTTATATGTTAAAGAAGATGAACAGTTATAAATCCATGGTTCAATTTAAATCTGCTTTATGAGATGGACGGCTAGGATTTAATGTTATAAAATAGGCAATGATCAATTTAGCCGCCTAAGTCAAATTACAGTTGTATATAGCCAAAGAAGTAACTTGATTAGACATGCATTTAATGCGCCACAGAGTTCAGCATGCTTTACATAGAATGTCGTGTATTAAATGTAAACCATTATATTAAATGAGATTTTCTAAGGCATTGAATACGAAGCTGAATATGAATCATTAATGCACAGAATATTTCATTGGCTACTGAGTAGAGATACGCAAACCGTCAGCTGAATATCGTAGTTAGCTGATACCTCGTGTATATGGTTGCTGAGTTTCTACGTACTGAATTAGTTCAGTACTAAGAGTGAACATTCCCCCTTGCTAAATGCTTCTCTCCTGAATCCACTTAATGAATGGAGTTCCAGCAGACCTAGCTCTACTGAAAGTTCTCTGAATCTGGCTTCAACTAGAGGCTTGGTCAGAATATCTGCCCTTTGACGGTCAGTATGGATCTTCTCCGTCATGATATCCTTCTCTTCGACATGATCACAAATGAAGTGGTGTCTTATGTCCACGTGCTTGCATCTAGTATGAAGCACAGGGTTCTGAGTGATTGTAATTGCACTGGAGCTGTCACAAAAGATCGACACTTCATTTTGAATGACATCATAGTCGCGTAGCTGCTGTCTCAGCCAAAGGATTTGGGCGCAACAACTTCTGGCAGCCATATATTCAGCTTCAGTAGTTGACGTCGCTACTGAATGCTGCTTCTTTGAAAATCATGAAATTAGCTTACTGCCAAGGAACTGACAAGTTCCAGAAGTTGACTTTCGGTCAATTCTACATCCTGCATAGTCAGCATCAGAATAACCAGTTAGTTCAATATTATCATCTGCTGGATACCATAAGTCCATGTCAGGTGTTCGTCTGAGATAGCGCAGAATCTTCTTTGCTGAGTCTATGTGACTCTGCTTGGGATTTGCCTGAAATCAAGCGCAGGCCCCTACAACATAAATTATGTTAGGTCAGGTAGCAGTTAGATATAATAATGAACCAATAATAGCACGAAATTCAGTATGGTCTACTGATACTCCCTCTTTATCAAGATCAATTTTAATATTTGTTGGTCTGGAGACGAGTGTCAGGTGTGTGTGTGTGTGTGGGGGGGGGGGGGTGAATACACCTGAGTACAAGTTCTTTTTCTCAAACGCGAAGGACAGCTGAGCTGTAGGTTGCGACTGATGAACAATGCCAAATAGTAACCTTCTGATCGCGGGTCAGAGCGCGTCAACTGCTGAGCTTCTCCTACTGACTTTTGTCAGTATTTGATTCTTAGTTGAAGACTTAGTGCGGCTAAGTGTGTAGGGCCCGAAGACTTCGTCTCAGTTGAAAACGTGTTTTTCAACAAACACGATGGTTTTGGGATACAAGATATAATCCGTCTAGCCTATTACATCATCTAGTTTTATCAACACTACACAAAGGATACAAGATGGTTTTGGGATCTTCAAATCCATAGTAATGATACACTATGATTTCCCCTATTACCGATAGACAGATAAGTCCTATTGCACGAACTACTGATAAAATAATACTAAGTATCCTCTAAGTGGTTGTTAAGACAAACCACTGACTTATAATCCAACAATATTCATGTTCATCGGGATCTTGATTGGTTTGCCGGATGTACAACCGAACTTCTTGATGAGGTCTCGAGTGTATTTGCCTTGATTGATGAATGTTCCCTTCTCAGATTGTTTAACTTGAAAACCGAGGAAATAATTCATCTCTCCCATCATTGACATCTCAAATTTTTCCTTCATCATTTTCTCAAATTGTTGACACATGATGACGTTCTTCGATCCGAAAATAATGTCATCTACGTAGATCTGCACAAGTAAAATGTTGTCTTCCAGTCGAATGCCGAATAATGTGCAGTCTATTGTGCCCTTCTGAATACCTTTCTGAAGAAGAAACTCAGACAGGGTATCGTACCAAGCCCTGGGTGCTTGTTTTAACCCGTACAGAGCCTTCCTGAGTCTGTAGACTCGATGTCCCTACTGAAAGCCGGGAGGCTGTTCTACATAGACTTCTTCTTTTAGCACGCCGTTCAGGAATGCAGACTTCACATCCATTTGATAAACTCTAAATTGCTGATGTGTTGCGTAGGCTAGGAATAGTCTGAATGCCTCCAATCTTGCAACTGGAGCGAAAGTTTCGTCGAAATCTATCCCTTCGGCTTGACAGTAGCCTTAGCCACGAGTCTTGGTTTTTTCCTTACTATAACATTGTTTTCATCTCGCTTGTTCTTGCTTCTATATAGAGATAAAGAACTACTGCTATTGCCTGTACTTCTTAATCTTGTCTTTGAAATCAGCAGACTTGGCAGCAGGAGGATCCAAACCATAAGACCTGTAGATTCTGGCACGGAGGGTCTGGATATCCTCGAGATCGCTCGGCTGCAAAGGATCAAGATCATGATGGCGTGCAGCAGCGTCGACCTCATCTTCAATCTCTTTCATACACAAGACTCCTCGAGAGGTCATGCGCGGAGTCAGCTGTCTGTAGGCAGGGGCAACAAGTGGCAGCTTCTCCTTCAATAAAATCAGCTGAATCTGTGCTCTGAGGTTGGCGTCGTACTGTTGAATGAATTCGTCGAAGAGTTCAGCAGCCGGTACCTCAGTAGGATAGCATTGCCATACGTAGTATGCCTTTATGAAATCCATTTTCAGCTCCTCCCATTCCTCATTCAGGTTCCAGGGGATCCACTTGTCTACATGGCGGTGTGGAGTCTTCTTAAGATAAACAGCTTTTGGTGCGCCTCACCTGAAGAACTTGGAAGTCCTGGGCACCTGTTTCTTCCAGTCGAGGATTGGTTCCTTGGCAATTTTGTGAGTAAGCTCTATAATCTTTGCCAAGTCTTCCAACCTCTTCTTCTCCCTAAGGGCCGCAACTCTAGTATCTCCTCTTCGGAGATTCAGCTCTTGCTGCGTAGCCTCCCAGGTAGCTCTATCCTCTACCTCTTGCTCAGGAGTAAGTGTTGGAAGATTCTTCATCCTCTGAGCGAGGGGCAGATTGTTAGTATTAGAGCCAGCCTGCTCATCCTGAGCCTTCTTTTTCTGTTCATCCAATATCTTCTTGGCTATGCTCTTGGACATCCTGACTTTAGGCTGTCTCTTCTTTTTGGCCTTCTGAGCCTCTTCCTCAAGCTATCGCTCATAGTCCAGCTCATCCTGGAGTTTCTGAGCAACTCTTTTATCAAATTCTTCCTGCTCCGCTTTGGTTTTGAACTTAGGCGTCGGGGAAGGCGGTGGAGTAGATTCAGTCGCTTTCTCCTTCCCGGGCCTTTGCGGTGGTAGGGGCTCATCCTCCTGGTCCACAAACTGTGCGACCTATTCGATGTGCTGAGCCGAGGATCCTTCACCTGATCCACCGGCCGGCTCATGCACCTGAGTTGTTTGGACAGTTGGCATTGTTTGGACTGTGGGAGGGGGTACTGAACTGGTTCCATCTTGAGCAGCTGAACCTTCTCCCTTGGCAATTTCTCTTGCCTCAGCCTCTACACCCACCTGAGCTGTCTCCGTCCCCTTTTCCCTATCTTCCCCCTTTTTGGCATCATCAGCAGCCGGGGTCAGAAGAGTACGGATAGCTACCACTTCCTTTTCTAATTTGAAAAGGACATTCTTGATGGAAGTGGTGGTGGTGTCGAAGTCTCTGACCGCATCGCAATAGTGCTCCCAATCAGCCTCTTGGTCCTTGCGGATCTGTCGAATCTGGGCTGCTGTTTCTTGCCTTTGCTTCAGGAGCGATGCATCGAGGGATGCAGTCATCTCTGCCTGGATGAGCTTAAGGGCCGCCGCCTGATTTTCCAAGGCTTTCTGCATGCTGGAGGTGGCCATCTTGTTTCGCTCATCCATGGTTTGTTGGACATTGACTAAGCTCTTAGTCAGCTGCTCAGAAAAGGATCTCTGGTGAGCTTCGAGCAGCTGCTGACTTTGAGCAGCCTAGGTCCGCCCTCTGAGCGGCGAGCATAGTCTGGACAATCTCCTGAATGTTTGGAGTTGGAGTTTTCGAGACCTTTTTGATATCGCTGGCCAGTCTGTCAACTGTCTCCGTCTGAGACTTTGTGTATTGCGCCCACTTCAGGTAGACGTCCTTAGCTAGGAGACGATTTTTGTCTCCTTGCTTCTTTATCGTCCCGTTGACAGACTTTGTGGACACGGAACCTATGGGTTTGATCTAATATGATGAGGTTCCGAACCTCTGCTCAGAGGCTACGAGTTGTTGCTCTCGGCTGGGCTTCGAGGCAACAGAGGCATCACCTGATGTAGGAGGTGGAGGTGGTGACTCGCCCTTCTCGCTGGGAGTTTCACCCTCAGCAGATTCTCCCTGGTCTGCGTCCTTGGGTGGTGCCTGATCCTCATCATTATTGTCATCATCATCATCATTGTTGTCATCATGATGGGAAGGCTGCGAAGGGCTGCTGGTGTTCTACTCGGAGGACCTCAGGTTCAGAAGATAGAGCATGGCTGACCTTAAGTCCTCGAACGATGCTAAGTCAGCGGGTTCCCCAAACCCAATGGCTGACAGCAGATGTTGTTCTTTTGCCAGTAAGGACAATGTAGAATGCTGCTTAATCAATTCTTCGAGTCCAATTTAGGAATCTCAGCAGCATCTGAGTCCTTGCCCTGATCGCTATGTCGACCAGATCCCGATGAGCTGATATTTCAGGGATCTGTGCAGTGACTTCTCCTGTGGCTCGGAGACGAGTCTTCTGCAGCGTCGACCACTCGGTTGAGACTTCATCAGTCGGTTCCTCAACCTCCTCCGGCTGAGTCTCCTCTCGAGCTGATCCGCTGTACCTTGTCCTTGAGGGTTATACCCTCAATCCTGGTATCAGCGTCCAGAATATCTTCCTCCTGAGGAGGTGGGGGAGAAGCAGGCTTTGCAGGAACCTCAGAAGTTTCAGTCTTTAGCGAGCCTCTTTCACTTCGGCGGGTCAGCCCGTGGAGGCAAATTAGTAGAAGGCCTCTTGAGCTCAGCGGCTCCATGTCCGACTGACTTCTCAGCCGCTGCTCTGGTTTTGAACTTAATGAGCTTGCGGTCGAAGTATTTCAAATCAGCAAAGGATGCGTGATTTGAGTTTAACATGCAGTGTCAGTTGCTTCTGCCCAGAATTTTGTTGGGAGTCCTGAGTCTGCGAGTAGGGTTCTTGCTGCTTCTTTGAGTGTTCTATTCTTCCTTTTAGCAACCCCGTTTTGTTAAGGCGTGCGCGCGACAGACGTCTCATGCTCTATGCCTTAAGTTTTGCAGAACTCCTCCTGTTGGGATTTTGTATACTGGAAGCAAATTTTATGCTTGTATACAATGTGTTTTGTCCCTACCATTATTTTATTCTCCTATCTGATAAATTTATATATTTGCACATGTTATCCTTTATCTTGTATAAAAGTTAGATTTGTGTGGTGTGTCGGGTATCACAGAAGACAACACAAATTGGTTGAACTGACAAGATATAAACAATTATCACAGCTGAGACAACTTCAAGATAAGTTGTCGGTTTAAGCTGCAGTTTAGATAAGAAGTGTCTTGTCTTAGCTGCTTGTCTTTACTGGTACACTGAAGGTGGTGTATTGACGGATCATAGTGAGATGTGTTCTCCTAACTGACTTAAGAGGAGAACCAAGATCTCGGTGACTTAGCTGGTCTTAAGCTACAAATTGATTGAACTGATAAGATATAAACAATTCTCACAACTGAGACAACTTCAGGATAAGTTGTCGGTTTAAGCTGCAGTTTAGATAAGAAGTGGCTTGTCTTAGCTGCTTGTCTTTACTGGTACACTGAAGATGGTGTATTGACGGATCACAGTGAGATGTGTTCTCCTAACTGACCTTAGTGGAGAACCAAGATCTTGGTGACTTAGCTGGTCTTAAGCTTGGTAAGACTTCAGCTAAGGTTTTTGGCTATCTATCACTTTGACCTACTATGGTGAATGTCATCGCGACCGGATCTACGTATCTTGGGTGTTAGTAGTTATTTGTGGCTCAGGCTGCTTGTCTGTATCTTACAACTGTATCCTAATAAAATGGGTTGATAATATCCCCTGAGGAACTCGAAAGGATTAGCACACTAAACCCGGCCGGTTGATTAAGTTCAGGTGTGTTAATAAGGTCGAGTGGTACTACTCAGGAATATAAGATGTTAATTAATTTAAGCAGTCAGTGAGCTTAATTAATTAACGGATATTTGTATCTTAAATACGCAGATCGATTAAGTCTAAAATACAAGCACTTGCTCAATTTGTGATAAAGGGGTAAGTCAACACAGATTCTCTAGTGGAATGAATCTGTGTTTATTAATTAATTTTACTCTGGGATGAGCATAGATAATTAATTAATTTGAGGCCCAACTTTATTTCTTGTATTAGATCCCTGATCTGTCCCAATTAGTTGCCTAATTATTTATTGTCTCTCAGAAATCATTATTAATAGATTAATGTATTTTTATATTATTTATCTAGAATTAATTGGCTTGGCCAATTAATTGATAAATATTTGTAGCCAAGTGAATTAATTAATTATATTATGGGCTAATTATATGGAAGCCCATAGAAATATAATTAAATTAATGGGCTACAAATATATTAATATTATATTGGCTTTTGAAGCCTATATATATTAGTATTCTGTTCAGAAACAGAATACATACATATCATAACATACACGCCAGCGTGAATGTGGGAGAGACGATAATCTTATTTTCTCCAGTTCTCTGACCACCTAGAGGGAGAAAAATGCAGGGACACAGAGAAGATCTGACACACGAGCAACAATCAGAGACGCAACAATATACGAAGGAGGAAGGTATCGTTCCTAACCTAATATTTCCTTCAATTGGTATTAGAGCACGGTTCAGACTCTGATTGTTGCTGTTAGGAGCATGATTAGGGTTTAATTCCGTCGTTGTTGGGTTAATTTTTGTGTTTGGGGCGGCCTACGAGCTACTGTTTTGACCCGGTTGTAACGTTTTTCTCGTGAGAAAATCCACGAGTAGATGATATGACCTATTTGTTTTGTTATTGTACTATTTTTGTACTATAATTTATCATGGATCCACGAAAATTGAGGAGTGACAGCGCGGAAAGACGAAAAAGGCGAAACCCTAGTTTCTGGCAAAACACGACCGCTGACTTAAGGAAGCGTGTGGGGGCGCGTATCCACTCATTTTTTCGATCCGTTGGGATAATTTTGTTCGTTTTTCCGTTAGCTTTGTCTGGATAGGTCGCACGACCCATTTCGATTTCTGGTTTGTCCGGAATAGCATCGGAAAGGAGAAGTGGTCGTGCTGTTCAGAAATCCCCAAATTGGCCAGAAAACTCTAGTTTTTCTAGGGTTTCGCCGGATCTTGCGCTGGAGTTTGATTTTCGATCGGCTTGAACCGCTGGATTCCTCATCTCACGAGCTTCGTGTCGATATGTCGTATGGGATCATCCGATCCCGGATGCAATCGGAATCGACGTCTGAAGTTCACTGCTCACAACGAATTTTTTCCGGTGAATCATTTCAAAATTGAGGGAAATTGATGGACGATTTTGGCTGGAATCCGTTCATGATGGCCTAAAATCGTCCAAGAATAATTACCCATGAATGAATTGAACGAATCGCGGCTCGAGAGAGGTGAATTTGGGCGGAGGAGCTCACTGGCGATAGCTGCAAAAATACGTAGCACAAATTCGCGGCGACGGCTCCAGGTGGCAGCTCGGCACGGATTCGACGTCTGGGTGATGTTGTGGGGTTGTGGAGATGGTGGAGGAGGGCAGGGGACGGCTGGGGAAGGCCCGGCGGCACGCGTCGGCGGTGGTAGTCGCATCGCGCGCAGTGCCCGATCTGCGCCGCTGCAGGCGGCGTATCGGTGTGCGGTAGCCGGTTCCTGGTGCGCTGTCCTCCAGCACGTTCATGGGTGCAAGCGGCCGGTGGAGAATCGGCCTGAAACGGCGGTGGCGGCTGCAGGTTGAAGATGATGCTGACGTGGCTGACCAAGCGTCCACGTTTCTGCCACGTGTCTGCTATGTGGCAGACCTCCTGATGACTTGGCGACGACAGTTTTCGATGCAGTTTTCAGATTAGAAGATTTTGAAGCCCTCCTGATGACTTGATCGGGCTATGTAATAGTTAGGAATTACGTGTTTTAAAGCCCGATAACGACGTTTTAAATTTCCTATTTACGCATTTATTTATTATTATGCTTTAGTATACGATTATGTGATTAATTGCGCTTAGAAAAGTATGTAAATAGGATCTATGTCGTTATTAAGCATGTTTTAATTTTCGCGAGCACGTTTTATTATGTGCGCTTAGAAATTGCATGCTTTAGGAATAATGTGGATATGCATGATTGAAAACGAACCTTTTGAAGAAAAAGGTTAAGCAAATAATAAATTAAATATTTAATTGGATTCCATTTAAATTGGAAATTAAATATTTAACCGGACCTCCACAAAAGTGGAACAATTATATGAGTAAACGTCCACCTGAGTGACTTGCTTGTATTTTTGAACTACGAGTTTTGTGAGATGGATTTTCTAATGTAATATTTAATTATTATTGAGTAGTGGGAGTGAAGCCGTAAATGTCCACCTGAGTGGCTTGCGTGCCTAGTAAACACGAGTACTCTAGCAGATAATAATTAAATAAGATGGCTAATTGCCAATTTCGAGAATTTGATGTTAATTCGGTCAAATTAATGGTCAAAGCTTAGATGTCACAACGGGTGCAACTTCCTGAGAAGTCCCTTCCCGCGTTTTTAATATTAATAGTGACATGGTCCAGTGATATCGGATTATTAATTCCATTCGTCTTAAGAACCTAGGCCTGGATTGGAATTAAAGAGCTAGGTATATAGCTTGGTCTAGGGGTACACGAGTAAACGTCCACCTGAGTGGCTTGCGAGTGTGATCTCTAGGGCTATTCGAGTATTTAACATCATTGGTTTTACAAAAGGTTACAATGATGGTTAATTACGAATTATGTGCAAATATAAATTTCATACATGCTTTTAAATTATATTTTTTAGATATGTCTGTTTGAATATTTTTTGAGTTCCTAAAAAGTCTCACCAACAAAACCCTAATGGGTTTAAAAATTTTAAATAATTTCATAGAGTGGAAGAGATATCTTACCTCTCCCAATAAAAGCTCTGCAAAGGTCCTTTAAGAACTTCTGTTTTAGGACCGCTATGTCTTAAGAACGAGTTTACTATGAGTATGCTACTCAAATCTTTGGTAGCGGTCAAAGAGGTTATAGGAAAGGGCAAGAGTGCTCAAGTCTTGAATATCCCTAGTAGTTCAAAGAATCCTTCGAAAGGTGGAAACCAGAAAAAGAGCAGAAAGGGTGGTCAATTCAACAAGAGCAGTGGGAGTAGAAAGACGGTCCTTATCGGAGGCATGGGATATGCCAAAGAAGAAAGCAAGGTTCTTCAAGAGTGGTAAGAAAGGACACTGGAATAATTATAATCTAGATGTCAAGGCAAAACAGAAAGAGACGTGAGTCGCTCTTGTAACTGAAACTGTTCTGGTTTCCTCTTATATCCACGTGTGGGTAGTAGATTCGGGGGCAACTGATCATGTTTGTTACACCTTGCAAGGTTTCTTTCAGAAAAGGTAATTGAGCAATGGCGAGGTGGTAGTCTCAATGGGCAATGTATCGAAAGTTCCTACAATTGCCATTGGAGATTTAAATCTATCTTTTGATAGTTCTATTTTAGTATTTAAAGAAGTTTAATATGTGCCTGAGTTTAGGCGAAACATTATTTCTGTTTCAAAACTCTGCACCATGGATGGTTATAAATCAAGTTTTGATAGTGAAGTTTCTATCATGAAAGACGATGATTTTATCTGTGGTGGACCATTAAACGGATCTTTATATAGTATTACTTGTAAACCGCGTAGTTCTGTTAATATTGCTTCCTCATCATCAAATCCTAAGAAGAGGAAAGAGTCTTCTAAGGTAAACCAAACTTATCTGTGACACTTAAGACTAGGTCACATCAATCTTAATAGGACTCAAAGGTTGGTGGTATATGGATCATTGGAGTCTCTCCAAGTTGAACCATTTCCAACTTGCGAAATTTGTTTGGAAGGATAGATGATGACTAGGCCTTTCAAGGCAAAGGGTTATAAAGCCACAGAAGTATTAAGTTCGATACATTCTGACTTGTGTGGGTCTATGTCTACACAAGCTTGTGGAGGGTATGAGTACTTCGTCACATTTACTGACGATTACTCGAGGTATGGATATGTTTACCTTCTTCGCCACAAGTTGGATTGCTTTGAAACCTTTAAGGAATTCAAGGAAGAAGTGGAAAGAAGCTAGGTAAAGAAATCAAAACACTACGATCTGATCGTGGTAGGGAATACCTATCCAACAAGTTCAAGGACTACTTGACAGAATGTGGGATTATATCCCAGCTGATAGCACCGGGCACGCCTCAGCATAATGGTGTGTTAGAGAGAAGGAACCAAAGTCTCTTAGAGATGGTTCAGTCGATGATGAGTTATGCAACTCTGCCAGTTTCCTTTTGGGGATATGCCCTAGAGACTACAGCATACTTGCTGAATTGTGTGCCTTCCAAGTCGGTACAAAAGATCCCTTTTGAGTTGTGGAGCGGGCACAAACCCAGTATGCACCACTTAAGGATTTGCGGTTATCCTGCTTATGTACTAAATAGGCAGGTCGACAAATTGGAATCCCGTTCAGAAGTGATGTTGTTCATAGGGTATCCAAAGGAAACGAGGGGTGGATACTTTTATGATCCTAAAGAAAAGAAGATCGTTGTTAGCCCTAACGCTCGGTTCTTAGAAGAGGATTACATTAGTTACCATAAATCTCAAGTCGATATCATCCTTGAGGAATTACAAGGTGGTCGAGTTCCACTTGAACAACCAGTTGTGGAAGATAGTACTCCACGAGTAACTGCACAATCTGTTAACACAACGTCTGACACTGTTCGACGTAGTGGGAGGGTGATATTTACACCTGATCGGTATATGTTCACTAGGGAGACATTTGATCATCTCCCGGCAGATGAACAAGATATAATAGATCCCTGGACTTACAACGAAGCAGTGGGAGATTTAGATGCAGATTACTAGCTAATCGTCATGGACTAAGAATTTAAGTCCATAATTGATATGGATGTATACAAGATCACTGAACTACCTGAGGGCTGCAAGGCTATTGGTAGTAAGTGGGTATACAAGAGAAAGAGAGAGGACCGAATGGAGAGATCATGGTGTTTAAGGCCAGGCTAGTAGCGAAGGGTTTTACCCAGAAAGAAGGTATGGATTACGAAGAGACCTTCTCACCTATTGCAATGATCAAGTCCATTCGGATTCTCCTTGCCATAGCAGCTCACATGAACCTAGAGATCTGGCAAATGTATGTCAAAACCGCATTCCTAAACGGTCACCTTGAAAAAGGTAGGGACATCTACATGAAACAACCAGATGGTTATGTGAAGGAGGGCGAAGAGCATCTAGTTTGGAAGCTTAAGAAGTTTATTCATGGACTTAAGCAAGCTTTCCGGTTAAGGCACCAGCATTTTCGACGAGGTAGTCAAATCCTATGGATTTGTATCCTGTCCTAACGAGGTGTGTGTACCGTATTTGTGTTAACGGATCAGTGGTGTTTCTTGCATTTTACGTAGATGACATCCTTCTCATTGGCAACAATGTTGAAGTGTTATCAGACGTAAAGACGTGGTTATCCGAGCAGTTTCAAATGAAGGACTTAGGTGAAGCTGCTTACATCCTTGGGATCAAGGTTATCCGAGATCGCCAGAAAAGGATGTTAAGCTTGTCACAAGTGTCCTACATTGACACTGTTATTGCTCGTTTTAGCATGCAAAAGCCAAGAGAGGTTCAGTACCTTTCAGACATGACATTTTTTCTATCCAAGAATCAGTGCCCTAAAACGCCTGAAGAGATAGAAAGTATGAGGCTAGTACCATATGCTTCCGCTGTCGGTAGCCTCATGTATGCGAAGCTTTGTACCAGAGCAGATATCTCATATGTTGTAGGCATGGTCTCAAGATATCAGTCTAACCCTGGAAAGGAACACTGGACTGCAATCAAGCATATTCTCAAGTACCTTAAACGGACTAGATATTATAGGCTTGTTTACCAGTCAGACAATCTAGTGTCTTTTGTTATAGAGAATTGGATTTCTAGGTTGATAGAGACGAGAAGAAGTTTACCTCGGGTTATGTGTTTACCTTAGGAGGTGGAGCCATTTCATGGAGGAGTGCAAAGCAGAAATGCATTGCGGACTCAACCATGGAAGCAGAGTATGTGGCTGCTTCAGAAGCTTCGAAAGAGGCAGTTTGGCTCAAGAATTTCCTGTTGGATATTCATATTGTTCAGAATTTGCCTAAGGCGATCACGATTTATTGTAATCATGCGGGTGCAGTGACAAATTCTAAGGAACCTAGATCTCACAAGGCGTCTAAACACATAGACAAGAATTACCACATTATACGAGTATTCGTAAATCGAGGAGACATGGTGATTGACAAAATTAGAACTGAATTCAACCTAGCTACGAGAAGCATGTTCGTGGTTTAGGAGTGGTAGAGATGCCCCCCACTTAGGACTACAGAAACTTTTGTATAAGTGGGAGAAGATGCAGTGATAGATAACATAGATAGCTAAGAGATAGTTGAGTACTAGTTTGTACCTAGAACTGACACATTGTATACTAAAAGTTTACTTTAGTATAAGTGGGAGAATTGTTGGGATTTTGTATACTGGAAGCAAATTTTATGCTTGTATACAATGTGTTTTGTCCCTACCACTATTTTATTCTCCTATCTGATAAATTTATATATTTGCACATGTTATCCTTTATCTTGTATAAAAGTTAGATTTGTGTGGTGTGTCGGGTATCACAGAAGACAAAACAAATTGGTTGAATTGACAAGATATAAACAATTATCACAGCTGAGACAACTTCAGGATAAGTTGTCGGTTTAAGCTGCAGTTTAGATAAGAAGTGGCTTGTCTAAAATACAAACCCTTGCTCAATTTGGGATAAAGGGGTAAGTCAGCACGGATTCTCTAGTGGAATGAATCTGTGTTTATTAATTAATTTTGTTCTGGGCTAAGCATAGATAATTAATTAATTTGAGGCCCAACTTTATTTCTTGTATTAGATCCCTGATCTGGCCCAATTAGTTGCCTAGTTATTTATTGTCTCTCGGAAATCATTATTAATGGATTAATGTATTTTTATATTATTTAATAATGTTATTTATATGGAATTACTTGGCTGAGCCAATTAATTGAGAAATATTAGTAGCCTAGTGGATTAATTAATTATGTTATGGGCTAATTATGTGGAAGCCCATTAGAAATATAATTAAATTAAAGAGCTACAAATATAGTAATATTATATTGGTATTTGAAGCCTATATATATTAGTATTCTGTTCAGAAACAGAATACATACATATCATAACATACACGCATGCGTGAATGTGGGAGAGACGATAATCTTATTTTCTCCAGTTCTCTGTCCACCCAGAGGGAGAAAAAGGCCGGGACACAGATCAGAAGATCTGACACACGAGCAACAATCAGAGCCACAACAACATACGAAGGAGGAAGGTATCGTTCTTAACCTAATATTTCCTTCACCTCCACCATCGAATTCAGGAACTCAGTTCCTCTGTTTGAACGTATTTTTATAATCTTGGTGTTCTTCTCGACACTGAGCTTTTTTAGAAGCGTAGGTAACTCTGTTTTGACGTCAGACTTGCTGGCAATAAATATGACCCATGTGTAGCGCGAGTACTCATCAATGACCACTAAAACATACTTTTTGCCTCTGATCGTCACCGGAGAGACTGGACCGAATAAATCCATATGTAGCTGCTGAAGGACTCCATCAGTGGAAGGCGATGGAACAGGTGGATTTTGTTTCTTTGTTTGCTTTCCCTTCAGACATGCTTCACACTGAGTGTCTTTACTGAATACTTCATTCGACAGTCCTCTTGCTAGAGCGTTTCTAGCTAGCTTGTTGAGCATCTTGAAGTTGAGATGGCTGAGTCTTCTGTGCTAGAGCCACCCCATTCTGTTGTTGTTCTTCGCCAACAAACAAGCTTCAGGTTCAGCTGAGTTCCAGTTAGCTACGTAGATATTCTTTTTGCGCGAACCTGATAACACTGTTTTCCCTATAGATTTATCAATGATATCACAGAAACCTGCGTAAAAAATCACTCTATTCGAGTTATCACAAAATTGACTAACAGAGAGAAGATTATGCTGAAGTCCTTCAACATATGATACTCTTGAAACTATAGCGGTTCCAATGCTGAGTGTTCCATAGCCTCTGGTATAGCCTTTTGCGTTGTCTCCAAACTCGATTCGGGGTCCTTCTTCAGTAGTATAATTCTTCAGTAGGTCCTTCTGGTATGTCATGTGTCTTGAGCATCCGCTATCCACATACCAAGGGTCGTTGTGCACCTGCAAAACAAAATTATATTCAGGTACCCTTTATTTTTGATTTTGGGTCCTTAGATGTTAGTTTTTGGAAACCCAAATCTGTCTCATGACCCTGGTGGTCTCAGACAGTTTCTTTCCACTTTGATCAACATACTTGACCAATGGACTGGTCGATGCCGACTTCTGAGGCTTCACAGGATTAGGAGTCCTGATCTTTTGACTTGGTGGACTGCTGACCTTTGCCTTCTAAACGGCTTTCTTCTTATTTTTCTGACTTTTAGGTCATCTCCTGACTATAGGATCATAATAATATGACCCATACTGAGCTGGATGCGTCAGCTGTGGAGGTCCATACTGATCAGCTCATTTAACTTTGCTAGTTCCCCCTTGACCGACTGGGGTGATTTTGAGCTACTCTTTCTATCAGAATGCTGATAGCTGGGATGAGGTGCCTTCATCTTTTGTTTGTGGCTAGGGGGTTCAGAATCTTTGCGTTGATGGTCTCCCTTTGAAAAAATCTATCAGCTAGCCTGTTCTCTGAGCGTACGGGGGCAGATGAGGAGGCTCCATGACTGAATCCAAGTCCCTCCTTGCAGTGCTTAGGCTTATTGCTTGCTAGCATGGCCTCAAGATTCTATTTAGTGCCCATGTACTGCGGTGTCATCAGATTCCTTCAGACATCATCACTCTTCTTAACCGTTTCATGCTCGGTCTGAAGTTCTGACAACTTTTTCTTCAGTAGACCGATTTCAGTATCTTTCTGAGTCAAGTCATTGGTCAATATTGAGATCTGATCTTCTTGATGCTGAGACTTGGCCATCAGAGAGTTTATCTCCTCCCTGAGTCTCAATACAAGTCCTTCTGACTCAGTAGCAACCTGACTCTCCTGAGAAAGTCTATGATTCTCCACATTCAGGGTATCTAACTCCTGAAGAGTCTTACTGAGCTGCAGGCTCATCTGAATCTGCTCGTCTAAAAGTTCTTCGTAGGCGATCGAGACATCCAGATTCTCATCTGCACCTGAAATAATGTCGTGTGTGCAATGTGAAGAGGAGTTAAATGGAGCGTGAGAGTTTACCTCATCCTCTTCTCCTGCCATAAGATACTTTTCGGCATCTTCTTCAAGCTCTACGGCCATGAATGCTGCTTCATCATCTGATGAATCCATGAAGGAATCAACTTCATCTGAGTCGTTTGAGAGTTCACCAGCTATATATGCTTGACGCTTCTTGATGAACTTTTCCCTTCGAGCTTTGCGTGCTGCTCTCTCAGCAGTACTGAGCTCAGGACAATCAAACTGATAACGTCCAGGCTTTTTGCAGTTGTTGCAGGTGGTGACTCTCTCTTCTTCGCTCTCACTGTCTTTCGACTAAGCTGAGTCTTCTTGTTTCCTGCAATCAGAAGTATGCGAGTCAGGAGTGCGCTTGGGTGTATATTCACACTTACCCTTGGAGTCACTGACAACTCTAGAGAGTTTTCTGCGCCTCTCCTTCTCCTTCTGATTTTTCACGGCAAGCAGTGCGTATTTCTTAGCCAGGTTTCCTTCTTGTATGTCACTGAGTGAAGATCCAGCCTTGCTAGACGCTGGAGCCGCTGCGCTGACTGATGCTTTGAAAGCATGGTCGAGTTGGGTATCAGCTTCAGCTCGCTGCTTCCTTTGAGGTAGACCGAACTCGAACTCCTCAACTTTTAGTTTTGAAAAGATATGGTTAGGAGAAACAATATCTAAGTCAGAATATCTCAGTAAAGTAGCAAATGGAGTCCAATGTCCGTCGACAGTGTTCTTAATATCTTGAGATTCATTTCTCGGTTGGAGAACGACTTTCCCAGCCCGTTGATGGTGTTCATCAGATCCGTGAATCTGACGTTAAGATCTTCAATCGTGTCACCAGGCTTGAGAGACAGTCTCTCCAGCTTCTGAAGTTCCAGCGCTAGTTTGTTCGTTTTGATCTTCTGAGTCCCCCGACTCAGTAGCGCTAGAGCATCTTAGAGTGGACTTGCAGTCCTGAATTCTCCTGAGATAAGAATCACTCATGGTGGTCAGTATGGCGTTTCGGGTAGCCCGATCTAAGTTGTGAAGCTTCTTCTCCTCAGGGGTAAAGAGACTTCTATCTTTAGGGATCTTCTTTCCGGTCACCATGCCTCCTCCTTGTGCTGGGTCCTGAGTTTCGACACTATCTATCATGGGAACGATAAGTTCGTCCTCCAGTACCTCTGTCATGCTATCGCAGAGGGAAGTCAGACGTGCCTCCATTCTGACTCGACATACCCCGTAGTTATCTACTGAGAACATGGGTACCATCCTGAATCCTGACATATCAAACATTGAAAACAGTGATATGAATGAAGAATGATATGCAGTAAAAATATTTTCTGGATCCGTTCAAGTAGACCAGTTTCAGAAAATAAGAGTCTTATAGAACTCCTGCTCTGATACCAATTGTTGGTCCCGAGATTAAACGTTCAGGTGTGGGGGGGGGAGTAAATACACCTGAAAAAAATTTCTCAACTTAAAAAACACGATCAGTCCTTTTCAGGAGAATGTCGTACTGAACAAGTTCAGTACTGAACAAGTTCAGTAGACCAAATGAGTTGTTCTGAATCGCGTGGCAGAGTGACTGACTTCACTGAGGCCTGCTAGCTAACTTAGGTCAGAATTCAGTACCGTTCAGATGAAGTTCAGTATAGTGCGAAAATGTGTAGGCCCAAATTCAGTTGAGTTAGAAAACGTTTTTAAGAAAACAATTTCAGTATATTAGTGCGATGAGTTAAGCTTTGCTGAAACTCAGTTGAATGATTTTAGAAATATATTTTCAGTATGAACAGTAATCAATGCAACAGTAAAAACATAGAACACAAGCAATTTTAAAGTGGTTCAGATCCAACAATCCTACGTCCTCTGTCCGAAAAGATCAGGAGGCTATTTTATTATACTGAGTTAGTCTCAGTCGGTTTGTACACTGGACAAACACTGGTCCTGAGATTTATACTGAGCAAGTCTCAGTTTACAAGATATCAAACTAAAGTGTTTGACAAAATCTCCAACTATGAAGGAGTCCTTTATAATAAGGATCAGTTCAAAGATGAACTCCTTCATTCTAAGCTATAGATATATTCTGATGAGCTTATGTTAGAGGGATAGGGAACAAGGAGGTGGCTTCTAGAGCGACGAACGGTTAAGTATGGACTTTAGGCTCGTATTCAGTCGCTTGGATACTAGAGGCTTTATGATCTGATTTAGCTTTGTTCCCTATGAGCAAGTATGTCGCCTTTTGCTGGAGATTACACTATGAAGTTCTTGTGGAAAGCTTAAGTCATTTCTGAGTTGCTCATGAATGCTCGTGTGTTCTTCGTTTTCTTGGTGAGATTCAATTTGAAATCTTCCCTCTATTTATAGAGCAGAGACATGGATAGATCCGTTGGAGACGATGATCCATGTCTCTCTCTCTCTTTTGGGTAGCTAACGGCTCTTTCAAAGTATGGTGGCAGAGTCCTTTCCCTCCATTTCTGGAAAATTGTTGACTTGCAGCTTTAATCAGAAAGTAGACAGCTGACCGCTCGTCATTGGTCGAGGCTGAAGAAAACAGACTTCAAGGTGGATCTGAAGTTGACTTCTCTATACCTCGTATGACTCTGCTGATTCCACTTGAGATATATCCTGACAGTCAGAAGACTGTCTAGCCGTTGCTGAGTCTGATCTATGTTCAGTAGCATACTCCTACTGAGTTAAGCTCTACTGAAGATAAACTCTGAGTTCAGTGAACTACTCCTGCTGAGTTCAGTTCCACTTACTCCTTTCAATATACTGCTCCTGCTGAGTCCAGTACTACTGAATCTTCTTCTTCTGGTACTGAGGTTGATAGTCTGCTGAAGGACCAGCGGACAGAACTGAGCGCATGAACCATATAGAAGAGTGTCTACTGAGTCTGAAACTCTCAGAGACAGAATAACACATTACAACAGAATGGTTCATCAGTCAAAGTAGGGTGTTGGAATCTTCAAATCTACTGAGCACTAGGCTACTGAGTTATCTCCCAACAATTTGAGGAGCTACTGAATCATCTCCCAACAAATGATAAACCTTTCGTTCTTGTAATAGCTTACTTTGAGTTTAGCATGTTAGGAACTCAGTAGGCAAAAGTTCAGTACTTGGAAAGTTCAGTAGAAGACCTTGCACTCAACTGATGGACTCAGGATCGAAGAAGTCAGTTGGTCAGCCGACCACCAACTGAATCTGCACAGGAATTCGTGACCATGCACTAATACTCAGAAGAATGTCAGTAGAAAGTCACTTCATTTGAAGGTCCGAGGATTCAGAGGAAGTCAACCTTGATGTTTGACAAGTCTCACCTACCAATCTACCTCGACCAATAAGGAGCCAACAACGCTTTATCTTTTCTGACAAAAGTTGCTCCTAGACTGAAAAAGAGGCGTATCTCTACAGTGCAGCTACTCATTAACGTTCAAATTTGAGGAGCCGTTTTCTTTGTCGTTTTGATACATGGCTAGACCCCTCTCCAACGGATCTATTCCCAATCGACGACTATATAAGAGAAGAGTCTTCATGTAGAGACACCACCGGGAACCCAAGCTATCGACGCACAAAAACTCTTAACGCTTTCAATCGAAGAATCCAGTGAACAACTAGCATTCATAGAAGAACCTTTTAGTTCATCACTTAGAGTTATCCTTGTTCCCCTTCTCTTATCTAGCGAGCCTTATTGTAATATTCATAGCTTAGAAACCCCGAGGAAGTTCACATCCTTGTGAAACTGTTCTTATTGTAAGAACTTCCTCATGGTTGGAGAAGCCTCAAACTCTTTAAGTTTAAAACCATTGTAAAAGTCACTACAACTATAAGTAGAGAATCTGTCATGCGAACAGATCACTGAGAACAATATAAGCTTCAAGTGTGTATCTGTCTTAAGAACAAATCACTGAGACTTGCTCAGTATAAATATCCCAAGTATCCTTCTTAAGAAAGAAGTCTACGTTGAACATCCACTCGACATTCAACAGACACATCAACTTTATAGACTTAAGAAAGCGTTGTATGGGTTAAAACAAGCACCCGGGGCTTGGTATGATACCCTTTAAGACTTTCTGCTTCAGAAAGGTTTTCAGAAAGGAATGGTAGATCGTACCCTATTCAGTCTCAAGTGAGAAGATAACATTCTACTGGTGTAGATCTAATTGGGAAGACATCATCTTTGGATCACGAAACCTGACCATGTGTCAAAAGTTTGAACAGATGATGAAAGAAAAATTCGAAATGTCTATGCTGGGAGAGATGAACTATTTCCTTGAACTTCAAGTCAAACATTCCAAGAAGGGAATATTTATTAATCAAGCAAAATATACCAGAGATATCATCAAGAAGTTCAGAATTGAATCAAGCAATTCAATGAAGATACCCATGAATACCAATCTCAAGATTGATCTTGATACAGAGGGAGTATCTATTAAATCAACTGATTATCGTGCTATTATTGGTTCCTTACTATACCTAACAGCTAGCTGACTTGATATAACTGATGCTGTAGGTGTATACACGAGATTTTAGGCGAATGCCAAGCGGAGCCATGTAGATTCAGCGAAGAAGATTCTCCGTTACCTGAAAGGAACACCTGATGTTGGGTTATGGTATCCTGCTATTGATAATCTTGAACTAACTGGTTATTATGATGTTGATTATGCAGGGTATCGAATCGACATAAAGTCAACCTCAGGAACTTACCAGTTCCTTAGCAGTAAGCTCATATTGTGGTTCTCAAAGAGACAACACTCAGTAGCTACGTCCACTACTGAAGCTGAATATATGGCTGCCGGAAGCTGTTGCACCCAAATATTGTGGCTTCGACAACAGCTGAGAGACTACGACTTTCATCAAGATGAAGTTTTGATCTACTGCGATAGTACCAGTGCTATTGAAATTACTCAGAACCCAATTCTAAATATAAGGTGCAAGCACGTGGACATGCGATATCACTTCATTCGAGATCATGTCGAAAAGGACATCAGAATGGAGAAAATCCATACTGATAAGCAAATGGCTGACATACTGACCAAACCTCTAGCTGAGACCAGATTAAATGAACTCTCAGTAGAACTAGGTCTACTGGATCCTACTAACTCGGTTCGGTAAAAAGAATCTAGGGAATACTGAGTAAGGGGAAACTTACTCTCTATACTGCTGAAATACTCAACGTCTACACAGTGGTATCAGCTAACTACTACGTTCAACTGACAGGTTACGAGTATTTATTCAGCACATTATAGTTCAGTATGTCATCATATTTATTTCCCTCCATTAATGTTCATTGTATGTCATTAAGCATATCGTTTTCATTAAAAGCACAACATTCCATAATACTGACTGAGCGCATTAAATGCATGTCATTTCACCTTTCCTTTTAGATGATCGAGATAAGTAGGTCAAGATTATAGGGGGCAAAGTAATCATAACTTCTTATAACATTCAATCTGAGCCGTCCACCTCTCGAAATTAGATTAATCTCAACTGCATGCTGAATAAACAATTCATATTTATATATGATATATACTGCATGTATCTCTCTTCTAAATACATTTTCGCCATTTTCTTAGGTAATTTTATTCAATACGATTCGAGATAAAAAATTTCAAGAAACCTACCTTCTACCAAGAAGTAGATTCAGAATTAAGATAAGGACTGACAAATATGAAAATAAGAGCTTCCGTTGAATGACTTAGTGCTCTGCATACCTTTTTCTTAAGAAATCCATTACCTTCTTATCTGCTAGTACTAACTTACTCTACTTTCAAGTGCTGACACTTTATTTGCAGATTCCTTTTTTTATCTCAATGGCGACGTCTCCATCTACACAAGAGAGTTTGGTTCAAACCAGTACTCGCCTTCAGATCCTGCGATGTGGATTGCATGGATCTTATATTTGATGCCCTCAAATTTTCTGGACTTCGGACTCTTCTCTCTAGAACTCCACCTCACTATCTTCCCGGGTAGGTCATCGAGTTATTTTTGAAACTCCGCCAGAACAACTTTTTCCAAGATATTACATGCATCTCCTACCAACTAGAAACTAGTAATAATAGCTGGGTAGAGAGGATTGCAGATCTCGACATTACCGAGTGCCTTTGCCGGAGTTTTGATCTTGGCAACAATGGGATTTCTCCTATCGGGTATAAGGAGTCATCCATCAACCAACACCTCTGTTGGTTTACTGGGCTAAAGGATATTGTATTCAAAGTGGCTTTCCCAAAGAATCAGTTGCTTCCTGAGTACGGAGGCCTCATATACATTGTGAATAGCATACTGGCCAGCTCATCAGGATCCTTCGATCAACTATCCCAGACCAGGATTCAGATAATAATGGCCGTCATGGATGGTGTTAAGGTCAACTGGAATGAGTTCTTCCGAACAAAGTTCAAGGCATAACTCTAGAAGTTTATTGCCAATGAATACAACACTGCCATGCAACTGATTCCCAAAAGCAAATTACTCTACGAAAGTAAAGTTTCTATAATCATCGATTATTACTGCCAGGGACGAGTAGCCTTCACTGATACATATAGGTTTGATAACAAGTGGATCAAGTTCATAAATGCAGCAGCTGCTGAGAAGTCCATTGGGCGAGGATAGCATGACAAGCGTCCTCTCACAATCACTCAGGATCCCCGCCCAACTCACCAGAAGCAGAGGAAGATACTGAAGAAGGCCGGACCTTCAGTAGTAATCCCCGAGACCATCTCTATTCAAGATTCATAATCCGATAAGGAGGACGTAACTCTGAAAGACAAGGTTAAGAGGATTCACTCCGAGGAGACTCAATGAGATATTCCTGCTGACTTACCTCAGACTGAGGTCTCCCGCTCTATCCCGACATCAGTCTTGCTAGGTCAGAGCAGATCTGCTGAAGAAGTCGCAGATGAGATTCCCGAGATCCTCGATCACTCAGATCTTATGGATATCGCAGCCAGGGCGAGGGTACAGATGCGTCTCAGATTCCTTGAGTGGGATCTCTTGGCTGAGGCGATTAACTTCAGGACCGTCCCTGAACTGATCAAGGAAGAGCTAACCTTGAAGGAGGAGATAGGCTATAGCGAGCCTGCTGACATAGCGTCGATGGATAATCTTCGCTCGGCCATACTTATGCTCTTGAGTCAGAAGAGTCAAGCTGCACAGTCTACTCAACCCCAAACTCCACCTGACTCTTACCACAACTCAACACCCAAGGATGTAGACCAGGGAAGATCTGCTGAGGGAAAATATCCCAGAGATGATTCACCACCACCACCTCCATCATCAGGTGCAATCAACTCTACGATGTCTATATCTCAGCCGAAGTCGAAGCAGTGTCGATACCAAGCTGCTGAGATCAAAGACACTACTGTGGCGTTTATCAATAAAAGGTTGAAGCGACAGGGTCACAAGAATCGTCCCCTCGCCATAGAAGTGAACAACAAATGGCGCCAATTCACCGAGGCTCAGACCTTGAAGCTTAGTGACTTAGCTTCATAGGTGCAGAGGATCAGTACTCCCACAAATTTAAATGTTGAAGAGATCCTCAGCAGAGCACTGGAAGCGCAGAGGACTGGTCTAGATTCTTAGTATCAACAAATCCTGCAGACTCATACCAAGATATTCTCCGAAATAATGGCTACTGCACTGGATCAAGTCCTCAAGGCAGTTGAGGAGCGCAACAAGCTCACTACTAAAAGTGTTTTAAAAGCACAAGTAGCTCAACACAATGCCTACAAGCTGATCGAGAAAGACGTTGATTCAGTAAACACATACCTACGACGAATTGATGCTTTAAGTCTTAATTACTCAAAGCTGTCAACATTGAAAATGACAAAAGATGGACCGAGTATACTGATGCCGTCAGAGATATGGGAGCTAAACTCGAATCCATTAGCTTGTTAGTAGAAACCTTACAAAGAAGGTCACTACCTTGGCCACTCACATTGATGATGCCAAAAAGGGGCGAAGGAAGTAGAAGTGAGAGACTACTGACTCTCTTAAAAGCTGAAGAGGCAGGACCTAGCAAGGTCACAGAAGGTAAGGGGGAAGAAACTACTCAGAAGGGATAAGGCTCACGAGATCCTACAGATGAAGATGTGACTGAGGTGACCAAGTATCTAGAAGGTATAACTGAAGATGAGCCACAAGTCAGGTCTATAGCAAAAGGTAAAGCCTTAGCTCCCCCAAGCCCTCCAAAAGCTAAGAAGCTCAAGTTCAAGATGCCAGAAGAGCAAATTGCTTATAATGAGAAACTGGGGTGAGAACTTCAAGAGCAAGATAAGAGGAAGAAGACAAAAGCCAAGAAGGGCTTTCAAATCACATCTCCAGTTCCTACCAGAACCAGGTCTGTAATGCCCAGACAATCCAGAACTGCTCAAGCCCCTAGTCCAAAGAAGCAGAAAAGAAGCCCGAAGCTTCTAAGTCCAAGTTAGCTAGACCTAGCGACTCGGAAGCTCAGTAGGTTTTCCATCCACTGAACTTTCACATAAGCAAGAAGCTGAGAAGAAGGAGTTATGGGATGCTTGTGAGAGAGGCTTAGATATAACTACTGAGGCCAGACAAATTCAAGCTACAAGAGAAAGACTCAGATTTGCAGACCTTGAGGCCCTCAGGCAAAGAACAGAGAAGGAAGCCAGGGAGAGAGTCCCTGAGAAGGACAAGAGAATACCCGCTACCTCCAAATACTTGAGAAGAAGGGTACTAGACAATGATGTGAAGAGAGTAATTTACCTAAGGGCTGATGACTGGGTACCCTACAAGATCAATGAGCTATGGGAACAGCTGAAGGTCGATTTTATCAAGAGCTATTACATCTGGGAAACAGTCAGTGAACAGTCTGATCCTGACAAGACTTTCAAGGAATTCTTAATAAACTTCGCACCTGATCTCTATGCTGAAATTCAAACCCTTCTGGAACAGTCAGGTAAAACTTTCAAAGCTCCTAAGTACAGACTTCTACCTCCTCCTCTCACATATCAAGGCAATATTTGTAAAAAGGAGACTGACGAAGAAATTCGATATGCCATTCAGAGGAGAAGTCTGAACAAGAATGATGTAGAAGACAGGGAAGAAATCAAGGCGCTGAGGAACAAAGTCTACACATCCTATGTCATTGAGCTTCCTGAGAAGAAATCGATTGACTTCAAGTTTCGACTACGACAACTCAAGAAGAAGCCCAGTTGATCCTCTCCTCTAGTCTTAGTTTGATAGAATTAGAATGTCTCTGATCATACATGACATCTTTTTCTATTGGCCTTCGACAACTACTCATTGTCACTTGTTGTGTTTTTATCATTCAACACTACTGATCACCTCCGTGATTAGATCACAGACCCACATGGCTACTTATTCTTTTGTGTTTCTCTCTGCATTCCTAGACTTAGACATCAATCAAAGGAAATTGTGTTTAGATATAATCAGGGGAAATTGTTTTAGTCATGTCAGGTAAAATTGATGGACTTCGATCTTATGCTGAATAGAATCTGTGTTGATTAGATAGTCAGCTCTGCTGATCGAGTTAGCCTTGCTGTGAAGAGCCTTGATTGCTCTGATACCATGTCCTGGAAGGGCTCTGATACCATTATGATATAGCATTGTAATATGTTTTTGGCATGTTCAATAGCTATCTTAGATCGAAGGGTCCATGCCTTAAGAAATTGCCAAGTATCACTAATCAGAGTGCCAAGGAGTAGACATAAACTAGAAAAAGCAACCTGTGAAAGAGAAGATGAATTTCTAGCTAGATACCCTCAAGCTAAAGACCTACCAAGTTAATTTTGAGTGGTAGGGTGTAACACCCCACACCATTTGAGTTATTTATAACTTGTTTTACATGATCTACTATATTTTTCTAGAATCTATTAACAGACTTAAACTAAATTTTGAAATATTTTGCTATAGATTTGATTTCATGGCTTTGATTTAAAATGTTTTACAGGTTGTCCGACATAGAGCAGGTTGCGCCTTAACAAAGGTAAAATAACGAGTAGAATGAATTATGCGTAAGGACGGTTTTAGGAAAAGATTAAAAAAGAAAATCATCATAGTTAATAATTGGAGAACTTGTAGTTATATTGTGTTGATTTAATTAATATGAACTAGAAATAAAAAAAAAAAAAAAAAAAAAAAAAATGAACAAGAAGTCAATTTTCTAATTATGGAACTTTTATGTGGTTTATATAAATTGTAATTGTCAAGATGTCTTATGAATTAAAGCAAATGAAAATAAAATATATTAACTCTTAAATATATATAATGCATGAAAATGATATTAATTTACTTAAAATAGTAAATGGAAAGTATGTCTTGACAAAGTAATAAAGAATGAGAGATGGAGACACTAGAAGGTAGGAAACCGACTTACACTTCCGTATATATTACTTCCTCTTCTCTTCATTCTCTCATTTTCTCCACCGTCTCATTTTGTCCCTTTCTCCATAGACCGTCTCCAGAAATCAAAGGTGAAATTCGTTCTGTTGGGAAAATCGTTTATAAATATATATATATATATATATATATATATATATATATATATATATATATATTTTATAATTATGGAAAGTTAATTAGCATTTATTCCTAATTTGACTTGGGCAAAATTCAGCCCGTTTAAGCGTCTTTTCGAGCCTCGATATTTATTCGATTTATGAATTGAGATATATGACGTCGATCTACGTTTCGAGTAGATAATTATAGTGTACTTAATTTCTCGATTTCGATTTTCGGTGAGTGAGAAATAGTGGCTCGAAGTCTGGAGGGACAAAACTAATATGTTACCTAAAGTGGTGAAACTTACCTAATTCGGGTTTTGGAGAGTTATTACATTAATCAATGTCCCACATCGATTAATGTATAATGTTTTGTATGGTATTTAAGTCTCTACCATTTAGTAGGAGATAACAAAGTGACATGTGGTGGACTTGGGCCACACATGGTCAGGCGCGCGAGCCTTTTCGCAGACCGCCTCACACGCGGCGCGGCGCGCTGCGTTGCACCGCGCCCCTTTTGTGCCCGGCTCCGGCTCTGGCTCCGGTTCCGGTCCGTGTACTTGTCCTTGGACTTGGACTTGGATCTTGGCAATTGGTCCATTGGGTGGTCCGTGGGCTTGTCCGTCGGGCTTGGCAATTGGGCTAGGCTATTGGGCTAGGTGGACTGGCCCAGTCGTTAGTGTAGTGAACCGGCTACACAGGATTACTCTTTGTAGTGCTGTGCACCTGCCACATGCAAGCACTACTTTTGGAAGTCTCTGGAATGACTGTTCAGGAGTCCACCTCTCCACTTACCATCCCCACTACCTGACGAGTTAATGCTCCAACAATTAATCACCTGGGGGAAGCGGCCTATAAATAGGAAGCTGCACTTGATTCCAAAATCACACCAACACAACAACATCTTAGCTCTGCATTCTTAGCTCTAAGTCCAGCAGCTTCTATCCTCGCCGGAGCCCGAAGATCTTGCGGTGCTGCAATCCTCGAGACGTCGTCGTTTCATCTGTGGGGACGAAACGCCACAACCGAGAGCACTACCGGGGCGTTTTTTATCTTGCAGAGAGCGGCCTTCCTCGACTCGATGATTCTTTTATTTGTTTTATTTTTTCCGACTTACGGTTTACTTGTAATAGCAGTTTTTACACCAACAATCGCAAGACGAAAAAAAAAATCCTACCTACTCAAGCTGCTTGAAAACATGTCTTTGTTATCTGTTGCCATCTCCGACGCTGCCTCCACCTCTACTTCTGCTGCCGCCACTAACCCCGCCGTTTCTAACGTCATTGCCTCCTCCGCCAACATAGTTCTACCGGTGTCCGTCCCTACACCTACTCCGGTCTTTGCTAATCCAACCCTCGCTGCCATGTCCGCCGCTACCGATGCTAGGATAGCACTTAACCGTGCTAATGCCTCTAACCCGGCATTCAACTTCAATGCAATGTCCTCTGCCTTGCAGAGCAATGTCCCTTTTGGGAGTGTGAACAACCATGGAGTGGTGGGGGGTTCAAACCCGACCCTAACGGCACCTCTGCACTCGTCTAGAGTGTTGCCCGCTGCCGAGAAGCCGACCAAGTTTGGTGGAGCCGACTTCAAAAGGTGGCCACAGAAGATGTTATTCTATTTGACAACATTAGGGTTCACCACTGTGCTGATGGAGAATGCACCTGCCCTTCCAAATGACAACGAAGAGAACATGGAAGTCCGGATAGCCTATGAAAATTGGCTAACTTCTGACTACTTTTGTAAAAACTTCTGGCTTAGTGGACTAGATGATAGTCTGTACAGTGTATATGCAAATGTAAAGACCTCCAAGGCAATTTGGGAGGCACTTGAAAGAAAATACTATGCTGACGATGCAGGACCAAGAAGTTTATAGTCGCCAAGTTCTTGGACTACAAAATGGTGGACTCTCGACCGGTCATGGTGCAAGTGCAAGAGTTCCAATTAATTGTCCATGACATCCATGCCAAAGGAATGCTTTTGCCAGATGCTTTCATTGTGGCAACCGTAATCGAAAAGCTTCCCCCGAGCTGGAAGGACTTAAAGAGCTATTTGAAGCACAAGCGAAAGGAAATGACGCTTGAAGACCTTGTGGTCAAGCTCCGCATCGAGACCGATATGAGGACTCGAGATGGGAAGGGCAAAGCACCCGTGGAGCCAAGAGTCAACCTTGCTGAGAAAGGTGGAAACTCAAACAATGCAAAAAGAGGGCGTCCGAATAGCAACCCGAAAGGGAAGGGCAAGGTGCAATCCCGCAAGTTTGAAGGGGACTGCTACAACTGTGGCAAATCCGGCCACAAGTCCAAGGACTGCCAAAAGCCAAAGAAGAAGAGGGCTCGTCAAGCCAATATGTTGGAGATTGACCTCACTGAAGACGACCTTGCGGCCGTTGTCACTGAAGAATCAAACGTCGTGGAGAATGAGGGGAAGTGGTATATTGATACTGCTGCCACGGCACATGTTTGTGGTGACCGAAGCCGCTTCACCAAGTACAAGAGTTGCCAAGAGAGGAAGCTCAATATGGGGAATCAAGCCTCATCTGAGGTAGTTGGCTATGGTACTGTGGTGTTAAGGTTGAGCTCCGGCAAGAACCTTACTCTTGGAGAGGAGCTGCATGTCCTTGACATCCGGAAGAATCTTGTGGCCGACTCTGTACTAGTCAAGAGAGGGTTTAGACTAATTTTTAAGTCGGATAAATTTATCCTATCTAAATTTGGAATGTTCTTAGGAAATGTTTACCTGTCTGAGGGCCTTTTCAAGTTATCTGTAATGGGACTACGCCAAGAGCCCATTGAGGCTAAAAAGAATGAGAATGAAGCAACTTCGTCCTACTTGATAGAGTGTTCCGATTTATGGCATTCTAGATTAGGACATGTTAATCTAAATGCGATAAAAAGATTAATTAATCTCAATCTACTTAAAGTAAACGAGTTTAACAAAACCAAGTGTGAAGTTTGTGTTGAAGCCAAATTGGCTAAGCTGCCATTTCATTATGTAGAAAGGAACACAAAACCTCTAGAACTCATTCACACTGACGTATGTGACTTAAAGTTTGTACAAACTAGAGGTGGAAAAAAGTATTTTATTACTTTTATTGACGACTGCACTAAGTATTGTACTCTTTATCTTTTAAGGAGTAAAGATGAGGCGATTGAAGCTTTTACTAACATCAAAGCAGAAGCCGAAAACCAACTTGATTGTAAAATCAAAATGGTATGAAGTGATAGAGGTGGAGAGTATGTAGCTCATTTTGAAGAGTTATGCAAGATAAGTGGCATTATTCATCAAACCACTGCCCCCTATTCGCCTCAATCAAATGGTGTAGCTGAAAGGAAGAACCGAACTGTAAAGGAGATGATGAATGCTTTGTTAATAATGTTGGTCCCGAGAGCACGTTCAGGTGTAGAGGGGGGGGGGGTGAATACACCTGAAACCGATTTTCTCAACTTAAACACGAACAGTCCTTTTCAGGATGATGTCGTACTGAACAGGTTCAACAGACCAGATAAGTTGTTCTTAATCGTGTTGGCAGAGTGACTGAATCTACTGAGATCTGCTAGCTGACTCAGAGTCAGAATTCAGTATCTTACAGATAGAGTTCAGTGGTGCGGAATAGTGTAGGCTTAATTCAATTGAGTTAGAAAACGTTTTTATCAAAACACTTTCAGTTGATTAGTGCAATCTCTTAAGTTTACTGAAACTCAGTTGAATGATTTAAAGAAGGTTTTCAGTATGAACAGTAAATCAATGCAACAGTTAAAAAACAGAACACACGACACAGAGATTTTTAAAGTGGTTCGGACACAAAAATCCTACGTCCACTGTCTCGAAAGATCAGGAAGCTATTTATTATACTGAGGTAGTCTCAGTTGGTTTGTACGCTGGACAAACACTGGTCTTGAGATTTATACTGAGCAAGTCTCAGTTTACAAGGTTATCAAACTGAGTGTTTGAAAAACTCTCCAACTGTGAAGGAGTCCTTTTACAATAAGGATTAGTTCAAAGATGAACTCCTTCGTCTAAGCTATGGATATATGCTATTGAGCTTAGGTTAGAGGGATAGGGAACAGGAAGTTTCTTCTAGAACGACGAACAACTAAGTATAGCTTTGAGTTCGTGTATCGTCGTTTGGATACTAGAGGCTGAATGAAAATAGTTAAACTTGGTTCCCTAAGAGCTGGAATGTAGTCTTTCGTCGGAGATAGATTCTTCGAACTTCTTGCGAAAGACTTAGGCTTTTTGGATTAGCTCTTTTGAATGCTCTGTGTGTTCTTGAGTTCGTTCGTTCTCGTGTTCGTTGGCTCGTGAGCTTAAAATTTGATTTATCCCTCTATTTATAGAGAAGAGATTAGGATAGATCCGTTGGAGACGACGATCCTTTGTCTCTCTCTTTTGGGTAGCTAACGGCTCTTTTGAAGTTTGGTGGCAGTGTCCTTTCCCTCCTTTTCTGGAAAGTTGTTGACTTGCAGCTTTAGTAGATATAGGTTACGTGTTTGCTTGTCATTGGTTGAGGTTAAGAAAGTGGTTGAGACAGAACAGACTTCAAGGAGATCTGAAGCTGACTTCTCTCTTCCTCGTATTGACTCTGCTGAAAAGTGACTTCAAAGATTCTGAATGTTGGAACTATTTGTCCGTTGCTGAGTCTGATCTCTGTTCAGTGGCGTGCTCATGTTGAGTCGGCTCTACTGAGGATCAGTTCTGAGTACAGTGAACTACTCCTGCTGAGTTCAGTTCCACTGCCTCTTTTCAGTATACTGCTCCTGCTGGGTCCAGTATTTACTGAGTCTTCTACTTTTGGTGCTGAGGTGGATTGTCTACTGAATGCCTGAACCAGAGTAGAGGGTCTGATGAGTCTGAATCCTTAGAGACAAAAACAAATACAACTAAAAGGTTCACCAATCAACAAAGGGTTTTGGGATCTTCAAAGCTTCATAAATACATTCAGAGCATAGGGCTACTGACTGTCTGACAACATAGAAGACTGAATCATTTCCCACTATCAAACGATACTGCTGAGGGTAGAATCATCACCCAACAATTTCCCCCTATTTGATGATGCCAAAACCTAATAGCTATCAACACAACGTAACACTATGACTTATCAGAAACAGAGCTCCTTACAAAATTACAAGTAGGATCAGTGGAGTTGCTCTTTAAGTCCTAGACTACTGAGGGGATCAGGGCAGAAAAATAGAAAAAAAAAAACAGAGTCTGAACAACTATTTCCCCCTGTCTTGAAAACATTCTCCCCTTATCTATCAAGCCTATCAGAATCTAGCTTAGTAACAACTGACAATAAGTAATCAGACAGTGAGTGTGTGAGTCAGTAATCACTTTAGTGATTCTGAGTGTTAAGCATAAATAAACACGGCTTGTTCAGACAATAAGATATTGTCAAAGCCAAAATAGAGATATATTATATATATAAAGTGGTTCAGTACAATTACATCTCTGCTAGACTAAAAAGGAAAAGAAAAGGTACAAGGAGAACACAGAAGCAAGTCATTTGAACTGCCCTATCCTGTCTTTGAAATCTTGGGATTGAGCTTCAGGAAGAGGCACTCCATACATGCGGTAGGAGACTTTTCTCAGCTTTTGAATCTCAGCAAAGTCCCCTGGATCTTCTTCTTCAAGAAACATAGCTTCAGTAGCGTCCTTCACTTCTTTCTCTATGACTCCATAGTGAACGGATCCATCAAGTCTTTTTGGGAGTGGTAGGATTCTGGGGTCTGGAACTCTGACTTCAACATGTTCATTAACAGCTTTATGTAGCCTGACATACATGTCTAGGTCGGCTCACATAATCCATTCAGTATAAGCTTCAGCCTTGCGCTTCTCAGACCAGAATCTCCAGAAGTAATTCCTTTTAATGAATTCTATCTTCAGCGCTTCCCACCTCTGAGTGAATTCTATTGGCATTCATTCATCTGTCCTAGGCCATCTATGAGTCTTTAGATCCGTAGGCTTTCTGAATCTTCTGTATTTATAGGGAATATCAGCCTTTGAGGGGATCCTCTGACTCGCTTCCTTTTCTATTCTCAGCCTGAGGGCTTCAAGATCTGCTATATGTAATCTTTCCCTGGCTACTTCAATCTGTCAGGCCTCTTCACCTCTGTACATGTATCTGTCTAACTGAGCCTAGATCTCTTCCATTTCTTGCTTTTGTTCCTTAGAGGCAGTATAGGAAGGCTTGTGAGGTGGCTCTTCTTCTGAGTCAGCAGGCGTTGAAGATTTTTCTTTGGAGGTGCCCTGCTGCCCAGTTGATTGTTTCTGCTGCTGCTCCTTCTCTTTTTGCTTGTCAGCTTCATCGCTGAGTTTAAGTGTTTTGGGAGGCAGCCTAGTACTTGTTCTCTTGCCTCCAGCTGGAGCCTTTGTTTTGCCTTTGATAGGCTTCGGTTTAGGCTTATTGGCTGCGTTAGCTTCGGCAATCTACCTTGCTAGCTTCTCGTCAGCGGCTATCTGAGCCACCTCCTCTGGGGGTATGAACCTCCTGGGTCCTTTCTTCTTGGAGGGAGGTGTTGGGAGTTTCAGTACTTTCTTGCCTTTGCCGACAACAGGAGGTGGAAGAGGAGCTTCTTCCTCTTCTGAGTCCTCCTCGTCAGCGTACTCGGCAACTTCTTTAATGATATCAAGAGGAGTCTGAGTTGCCTGAGTCGTGACTCCTCTAGCTCCTGAGCCGCTTGGGCCTTTCTCAGCTGAGACACCCTGGGCCTTGCCAGTTTCAGTAGGTGCGGTAGGGGCTAATGTCTAAGTTGATGTTGCCCCTGCTACTGACTTGGTTCTCTTCAGTATCAGCTCCTTGGCAGTTGATTTTCTTTTGTAGTTTCCCCCTTAGTCAAACTTTCCCCCTTGGCCAAACTTTCCCCCTTTTTGGCATCAGTAAGTAGGGTCGGGTTTGGAGCAGATACTTTCTTGTTTAGGCTTTTGTAGGAGGCTGACAAATCATCTAATCTGGTGTGGATCTTGGTCAGCGCCTCATGCAGCTCATTTCTCTCGTTAGTCAGCTGATTGCTGTATTCTTTGTGAGAGGGATCTGCTGCAGCCTTGAACTCTTTTAGCTCTTGTTCAATCTTCTCTTCAAGGTCCTTCTGTATGGTTTGGATCCTGAGTTCATTTCCTTGAGAGATGGCTGTGACTGATTCAGTGTGGGCGGTTTGAGCGGCCTTGAATTGATTCAGCAATTTGTCCTGGCCATCCTGAATAGTCTTGAGCTGAGCCTCAATGTCGGCTCTCTGTGCAGCTAGGGCATTTGTCAAAATACTGGAGAAGTTAGGGACTGGGGGTGAAGAAATGGCCGTCCTGATTCCCTTCAGCTCTGCACTCTGTGCCTCAGTGGTTTTCCGCCACGTTTTGTGGACAGCATGAGCAAGGAGGCGATTTTGTGTGCCTTGATCCTTCAGTGCTCTGGACACTGTTTAAGAGCGACGGCTCTTGGGCTAGGCACGGCCTCAAAGGCAGATTCGAGAAGTTGCTGAGAGGGTTCAGCTGCCTTTGATGTGCCAGCCACCGTCTGTCCAGGTCCAAGGATGCTGAGAGGTGGATCAATAGTAGGTTTAGTGACATCCTTGTCCTGTTGAGTTCCCTCATCAGGCTTCTCAGTACCTGAATCATGGGGCGGGTCCTGACTATCTGGGTCAGACCCATCTGAGGGTGCGGGGGCTGAGACGGGTTGTCTCTCATTCAGCAATGCGAGCATAGCCGCCCTCAGATCTTCGAGCATACTGAGATCAGATGGCTCTGAGTAGCCAATCTGCTCTCTTATCAACAACTCTTCTTCTTGGAGCTGTTCACAGGTATGGTAGATAACAAGGCGCTTTTGATTCGGCCATACCTGGAACCTGATCAGCATATGGAGCCTCGCCTGCCTAGCTAATGAAACAAGGTCTGAGTGGCTGGCGATCTCCGGTATCATCTCAGTAATATCCCGGGAGGCTCTGGATATGAGCATTGAGGCCTCCATCCCGACAGATTCTTCTTCTGAGGCTGTCTCCGAGCTCTCAACTTTGATGGGAGACGCATGTTTCTCAGCACATGGGATGCTGCTGAGTGGAGGTATGTCCAGGGGGCTGTCCAGAGTCTGGACTTCTTCAGTCTGGACTTCGGATTGTATCTCTTCAGTTTGGGCCCCTTGGTCCATAGTCTCTACATGTTCAGTGGAGACGATCTTCTCCACTGATTGAGTTTTTTCAGATGACTCAGGCTCGTCTCTCAGCTGAAGTGGCGGCTGAGTAATGACGGCCTCTGTTTCCACTGTAGTTTCAGTGGGCGCAACCTGGCTGACCTTCTTCAGCCTTTTGGTTGGCGTTTTAGGAGTGGATTTCGGTGGGGACCTCTTCTTCTTCGATGTGGAGGTCTGCTGAGTCCCACTCGTAGGTGTAGCTGGCCTTGAGTAAATCTGTTGAAGGGCTGCTGACCTATTCTGAAATCTAACCTTTTTGACATTGAAGTATTGTTTGTCAGCGAAGGTGACTTTGTCAGATTTGCAGAAGTCCTCTATCATCACTGAGAGTTTGAGTCCATAGAGGAGTTTTCCTTTGGCACTCAGACGGTTTGATGCCTTGTCAAACTTGGTTGTCTGCAGTGTGAACTCCTTGAGGAAGAATTCTGTCCAGTTGATCTTGGCCCGATCGTACATTGCCATCATCAGCTGCAGTTTGGGCCTAGATACCTGGTCAAATGAGCCTGCTTGACTCGTCAGCAACTGAGTCACAGTGTATGCTAGTGCTCTATACTGAGGGAGTATAGCATTCTTCGAAAAGGCTGCTCTGAATACGGTTGAATTCCTGCAGAATTCGGTGAGATACTGATCCATCAGGTCATATTTATAGTTGACTGTGATGTGACCTGAGTTGGGAAGGTTGAAGCTTCTCTGAAGGGCTTCACGTATGGACATCTCCAGTACTTCAATCGATTTCCAAGAGGGATTGTCTACTGGATGGACGACGAATCTTCCTCTAAGATCTCCATCTACTGAGTTGTTGTTGGAGTAGATATCGGCGACTTGGCACGGGAGGAAGAAGGTTGGCCTCCTGGTCAGGAATCCATACAGACCGGATTCTCTGAGTGCATAGAAAATTTCTTCGATGAAGTCCAAATCACACTCATCGAATTCCATCACTGGCTCACACCAGACTCTATCCTTTTCGAGAATTTCTTGCATATTTGCAGGGTTAGATTTGAGAGATTGAAAGTTTGAGTGAGTAAGGGATATAGATAATCTCTAAAAATATTTGGGTAGAAGATTTGCAGATTTGGAAGTGGCGGTTTTACAGATTTGAACACACACACACACACATATATATATATATATATATATATATATATATATATATATATATATATATATATCCAGAAGAAGATAAACAGTTATATATCAATGGTTCAGTTTGAACGCGCTTTTCAGATGGGCGGCTAGGATTAAGTTTTATATAATAGGTAATGATCATGTTAGCCGCCTAAGTCAAAAGCCAGTTGTTAATAGCCTAAGAAGTAACTTGATACGACATGCATTAAATGCATGGCAGAGTTCAGCATGCTTGTACATAGAATGTCGTGTATTAAATGTGATCCGTTAAAAATTTAATGACATTTCTTGAAGCATTAAATACCATGCTGAATCTGATCATACATGCATAGAATCGTCCTATAGGCTATTGAGTAGAGATACGCAAGCCTGTCAGCTAAACATCGTAGTCAGCCGATACCTCGTGTAGATGGTTGCTGAGTCTCTACGTACTGGTTTTACTGAGTACTGAGAGTGAACATTCCCCCTTGCTGAATGCTCCTCTCATGAATCCTCTTACTGACTTGAGTAAGTAGGGTCCAGCAGACCTAGCTCTATTGAGAGTTCTCTAAATCTGGCTTCAGCTAGAGGCTTGGTCAGTATATCAGCCCTTTGATGGTCAGTATGTATCTTTTCCATCATGATATCCTTCTTTTCGACATGGTCACGAATGAAGTGGTGTCTGATGTCCACGTGCTTGCATCTCGTATGAAGTACATGATTGTGAGTGATTGCAATGGTACTGGTACTGTCGCAGAAGATCGGCACTTCATTCTGAATAACGTCATAGTCGCGTAGCTGCTGTCTCAGCCAAAGGATTTGGGCGCAACAACTTCCGGCAACCATGTATTCAGCTTCAGTAGTTGACGTTGCTACTGAATGTTGTTTCTTTGAGAACCATGAGATTAGCTTACTGCCGAGGAACTGACACATTCCAGAAGATGATTTTCGATCTATTCTACATCCTGCATAGTCAGTATCCGAATAACCAGTTAGTTCTATATTATCATCAGCTGGATACCATAAACCCATGTCAGGTGTTCCTCTGAGATAGCGGAGAATCTTCTTTGCTGAGTCCATGTGACTCTGCTTTGGATTCGCCTGAAATCAAGCGCAGCACCTATACCATAAGTTATGTCAGGACGAGTAGCTGTTAAGTATAATAGAGAACCAATTATAGCACGAAGTTCAGTTTGGTCTACTGATACTCCCTCTTTATCAAGATCTATCTTCATATTCATGTTCATCGGGATCTTGATTGGTTTGCCGGATGTGCAACCGAATCTTTTGATGATGTCTCGAGTGTATTTGCCTTGATTGATGAACGTCCCTTTCTCAGATTGTTTGACTTGAAAGCCTAGGAAATAGTTCATCTCTCCCATCATTGACATCTCAAACTTATCCTTCATCATTTTCTCAAATTGCTGACACATGATGATGTTCTTCGAGCCGAAGATGATGTCATCTACGTAGATCTGCACAAGTAATTGGTCGTCTTCCAGTCGAATGCTGAATAATGTGCGGTCTACTATTCCTTTCTGAAAACCTTTCTGAAGAAGAAACTCAGATAGGGTATCGTACCAAGCCCTGGGTGCTTGTTTTAACCCATACAGAGCCTTTCTGAGTTTATATACTTGATGTCCCAGTTGAAAGCCGGGAGGTTGTTCCACATAGACTTCTTCTTTCAGCACGCCATTCAGGAAAGCATACTTCACATCCATTTGATAAACTCTGAATCTTTGATGTGTTGCGTAGGCTAGGAATAGTCTGATTGCCTCCAATCTTGCAACTGGAGCGAACGTTTCATCGAAATCTATTCCTTCAGCTTGACAGTAGCCTTTTTTCCATGAGTCTTGCTTTGTTCCTTACTATGACGTTGTTTTCATCACGCTTGTTCTTGAAGACCCATTTAGTTCCGATCACATGTTGATGTCGGGGTCTGTCAACAAGTTCCCAAACTTCATTTCTCGTGAACTGGTTCAGCTCCTCCTGTATGGCTATGTTCCAGTCAGCATCTTTCAGTGCGTCCTCAACTGACTGAGGTTCTTCAGTAGATAAGAAGCAGGAATATAAGGCGCTTTCTCCCTGACAGTATCTGGATCTTATCTTTACGCTTGTTGAAGGATCTCCAATAATTAGATCAGAAGTGTGAGCATCCAGCCACGATCTACGATGTTTCAGCTCTTCATCTGAAATTTGTTCAACACAGATAGTAGGCGAGTTAGGCATTTCAGTTGTACTATTCTGAGATTGAAGCAATTCAGTTACAAGAGTGTGATCTACTGAGTCACCAGGTTCAGGGGCATTTGGCTCAGGAACATTATTAGTTCCCCCTGAATTATTATTCTCAGTAGAGGTCTCAGTTACCACTGGGGTTTTTTCATCGACCTGAGTTACCTGGGATGACTGTGTTCAGGAGAGTCAATCTGTTCAGCTACTTCTGCTGCTGGCTGAGATTCAGTAGTTTTGTTTTCAGTTTCCTCATCAGAATCATCATCCCAACATAGATGGATCTTTTCGACCTTATCTTTTAAGTTCAGATCCTATAGCTACTTACTGATGTCCTCAGATTCAGGTGCAGAGTTACTGAAAGCTTTGCTGACCTGGGAGTATCCTAAGAACACTCCCTGATCTGACTTGCTATCGAACGTCTTCAGCTGATCTTTCCCATTATTGTGGATAAAGCACGAACACCCAAAAATATGGAAATTGGATAGAGAAGGCTTCCTGCCGTTCCATAGTTAATATGGTGTCTTCTTATGCTGCTTTGTCAATAGAGATCGGTTCTGAGTGTAACATGCAGTGTCAGTAGCTTCTACCCAGAATTTGGTTGGGAGTCCTGAGTCTGCGAGCAGGGTCCTTGTTGCTTCTTTGAGTGTACGATTCTTTCTCTCAGCAACCCCATTGTGTTGAGGCATGCGTGCTGCAGATGTCTCGTGCTCTATTCCTTCTGCTTTGCAGAACTCCTCCACCATGAAATTAAGGAACTCAGTTCCTCTGTCAGAATGTAATTTGACTATCTTAGTGTTCTTCTTGACACTGAGCCTTTTCAGAAGCGTTGGTAACTTTGTTTTAACGTCAGACTTGTTTGCAATAAATATGACCCATGTGTAGCGGGAGTAGTCATCAATGACCACTAATGCATACTTCTTGCCTCTGATCGTCACCGGAGAGACTAGACCGAACAAATCCATATGTAGCAGCTGAAGGATTCCATCAGTGGAAGGAGATGGAACATGTGGATTTTGTTGCTTTGTTTGCTTTCCCTTCAGACATGCTTCACACTGAGTGTCTTTGCTGAATACTTCATTCAGCAGTCCTCTTGCTAGAGTGTTTCTAGCCAATTTGTTGAGCGTTTTGAAGTTGAGATGGCTGAGTCTTCTGTGCCAAAGCCACCCCGTTCTGTTGTCATTCTTCGATAACAAACAAGCTTTAAGTTTGGCTGAGTTCCAGTCAGCTACATAGATATTCTTCTTACGCGAACCTGATAGCATTGTTTTCCCTGTGGATTTATCAATAACATCACAGAAACCAGCGTAAAAAATCACTCTATTCGAGTTATCACAAAATTGACTAACAGAGAGAAGGTTATGCTGAAGTCCTTCAACATATGATACTCTTGGAACTGTTGCAGTTCCAATGCTGAGTGTTCCATAGCCTCTGGTGTAGCCTTTAGCATTATCTCCAAACTCAATTTTGGGTCCTTCTTCAGTAGTATAATTCTTCAGCAAGTCCTTTTGGTATGTCATATGTCTTGAGCATCCGCTGTCCACATACCAAGGGTCCTTGTGCACCTGCAAAACAGAATTATATTCATGTACCCTTTATTTTTTATTTTGGGTCCTTAGATGTTAGTTTTGGTAACCCATATCTGTCTTACGACCCTGGTGGTCTCAGACAGTTTCTTTCCACTTGAGTCAACATATTTGACCACTGGACTGGTCAGTGCTCACTTCTGAGGCTTTTCAGGTTCAGGAGTCCTGATCTTCTAAGTAGGTAGACTGCTAACCTTTGCCTTCTGCACGGCTTTCTTCTTCTTTTTCTGACCTTTGAGTCCTCTCCTGACTATTGGACCATAGTAATATGACCCATACTGAGCTGGATGTGTCAGCTAAGGAGGTCCACATTGATCAGCCACTTTGCTTTGCTGGTTCCCCCTTGACTGAACTGGGGTGATCTGGTGTTGATCTTCTTTTAGATTGCTGATGAGTAGGATGAGGTGCTTTCATCTTCTGTTTGTTCTTGGCTAGGGGGTTCAGTATATCTGCATTGATGGTCTCCCCTCGAACAAACCTATCAGCTTGCCGGTTTTCTAAGCGTATTGGGGCAGATGAGGAGGCTCCCTGGCTGAATCCAAGTCCCTCCTTGCAATGCTTGGGCTTGTTGCTTGCTAGCATGGCCTCCAACTTCTTTTCAGTGCCCATGTATCGCTTTGTCATCAGGTTCCTCCAAACATCGTCACTTTTCTTCAACATTTCATGCTCGGTCTGAAGTCCTGACAACTCTTGCTTCAGTAGACTTAGTTCAGTATCTTTTTGAGTCAAGTCTTTGGTCAAGACTGAGATATGATCTTCTTGATGCTGAGACTTGGTCATTAGAGAGTTTATCTTCTCCCTGAGTCTCAACACAAGTCCTTCAGTATGAGGAGGAATTAAATGGTTCATGCGAGTTTACCTCATCCTCTTCTCCTGCAATGAGACACTTTTCTGCATCTTCTTCAGCTCCAAGCACTAAGGCCATGAAAGCTGCTTCATCGTCAGATGAATCCATGAAGGAATCAACTTCTTCTGAGTCGTCTGAGAGTTCACCAGCAATGTATGCTTGTCTCTTCTTGATGAACTTCTCCCTTCTTGCTTTACGTGCTGCTCGTTCAACAGTACTGAGCTCAGGACAGTCATACTGATAATGTCCTGGCTTCTTGCAGTTATAGCAGGTGGTGACTCTTTTTTCCTTACTTTCACTATCTTTCGACTGTGCTGAGTTATCCTTTTTCCTACATTCAGAAGTATGCGAGTCAAGAGTGCGCTTTGGCGTATATTCAGACTTACCTTAAGATTCTCTAAAGGCTTTAGTCACTTTTCTGCTCCTCTCCTTCTCCTTCTGATATTTCACGGCAAGCAGTGCGTACTTCTTAGCTAGATTTCCTTCTTATATGTCAGTGAGTGAAGGTTCGGCCTTGTTAGACGCTGGAGCTGCTGGGCTGACTGATGCTTTAAATGCATGGTCGACTTTGGTGTTAGCTTCAGCTCGCTGTTTCCTCTGAGGTATGCCAAACTCGAATTCCTCTGCTTGAAGTTCTGAAAAGATACGGTCAGGAGTAACAATATCTAAATCGGAATGGCGTAATAATAAAGTAGCAAAAGGAGACCAGTGAGCGTCTGGCAGTGCCCTCAAAATTTTGAGATTCATCTCTCGGTTGGAGAATGTCTTTCCCAGTCCGTTGATCGAGTTCATCAGATTCGTAAATCTGACGTTGAGATCTTCAACGGTGTCACCAGGCATGAGGGACAATCTCTCCAGCTTTTGGAGTTCCAGCGCAAGTTTAATCGCCTTGATCTTCTGAGTCCCCCGACTCAGTAGCGCTAGAGCATCCCAGAGTTCCTTTGCGGACTTGCAGTCCTAAACTCTCCCGAGATAGGAATCGCTCAAGGTGGTCAGTATGGCGTTTCTGGCGACGCGGTCTAAGTTGTGAAGCTTCTTCTCCTCTGGGGTGAAGTGACTTCTATCCTTGGGAATCTTCTTCCCGGTCACCATTCCACCTCCGGTTGCTGAATCCTGAGCTACGACGCTATCGATCATGGGAACGATAGGTCCTTCCTCTTGAACCTCCATCATGCTGTTTTGGAGGGAGGTCAAATGAACCTCCATTCTGACCCGCCATACTCCATAGTTCTCTATTGAGAACATGGGTACCATCCTTATACCTGATATATCAGACATGATAAATAATGATATGAATGAAGAATGATATGCAGTGAAAACGTTTTCCGAATCCGTTCAAATAGACCAGTTTCAGAATAACAAGAGTCATATAGAACTCCCGCTCTGATACCAATGCTTGGTCCTAAGAGCACGTTCAGGTGTAGAGGGGGGGGGTGAATACGCCTGAAATCGATTTTCTCAACTTAAACACGAACAGTCCTTTTCAGGATGATATCGTATTGAACAGGTTCAGCAGACCAGATAAGCTATTCTGAATCGTGTTGGCAGAGTGACTGACTCTAGTGAGATCTTCTAGCTGACTCAGAGTCAGAATTTACTATCTTGCAGATAGAGTTCAGTGGTGCGGAATAGTGTAGGCCCAATTCAGTTGAGTTAGAAAACGTTTTTATCAAAACACTTTCAGTTGATTAGTGCAATCTCTTAATTTTACTGAAACTCAGTTGAATGATTTAAAGAAGGTTTTCAGTATGAATAGTAAATCAATGCAACAGTTAAAGAACATAACACACGACATATAGATTTTTAAAGTGGTTCGGACACAAAAATCCTACGTCCACTGTCCCGAAATATCAGGAAGCTATTTATTATACTGAGGTAGTCTTTGGACAAACACTGGTCTTGAGATTTATACTGAGCAAGTCTCAGTTTACAAGGTTATCAAACTGAGTGTTTGAAAAACTCTCCAACTGTGAAGGAGTCCCTTTACAATAAGGATTAGTTCAAAGATGAACTCCTTCGTCTAAGCTATGGATATATGCTATTGAGCTTAGGTTAGAGGGATAGGGAACAGGAAGTGGCTTCTAGAACGACGAACAACTGAGTATAGCTTTGGGTTCGTGTATCGTCATTTGGATACTAGAGGCTGAATGAAAATAGTTAAGCTTGGTTCCCTAAGAGCTGGAATGTAGTCTTTCGCCGGAGATAGATTCTTCGAACTTCTTGTGGAAGACTTAGGCTTTTCGGATTAGCTCTTTTGAATGCTCTGTGTGTTCTTGAGTTCATTCGTTCTCGTGTTCGTTGGCTCGTGAGCTTCAAATTTGATTTATCCCTCTATTTATAGAGAAGAGATTAGGATAGATACATTGGAGACGACGATCCTTTGTCTCTCTCTTTTGGGTAGCTAACGGCTCTTTTGAAGTTTGGTGGCAGTGTCCTTTCCCTCCTTTTTTGGAAAGTTGTTGACTTGCAGCTTTAGTAGATATAGGTTACGTATCTGCTTGTCATTAGTTGAGGTTCAGAAAGTGTTTGAGACAGAACAGACTTCAAGGAGATCTGAAGCTGACTTCTCTCTTCCTCGTGTTGACTCTGCTGAAAAGTGACTTCAAAGATTCTGACAGTTGAAATGAGTCTGATCTCTGTTCAGTGGCGTGCTCATGCTGAGTCGGCTCTACTGAGGATCGCCCGAGTGTAGTGAACTACTCCGCCGAGTTCGGGCCACCGCCTCCTTTCGCATATCTTGCTCCCGCCGAGTCCAAGATTTACCGAGTCTTCTACTTCTGGTGCTGAGGCGGATAGTCTACTAAATGCCTGAACCAGAGCAGAGGGTCTGTTGAGTCTGAATCAAGAGAGACAAATCAGAATACAATGAAAAGGTTCACCAATCAACATAGGGTTTTGGGATCTTCAAATCTTCATAAATATATTCAGAGCACATGGCTACTGACTGTCTGACAATATAGAAGACTGAATCATTTCCCACTAACAAACGATACAGCTGAGGGTAGAATCATCACCCAACAAATAGGTTCTGGACTGCCCCAGAACATGTGGGGAGAAGTCGTTTCGACGGCCAACTACTTATTAAACAAAATACCTCTAAAAGGTAGAGATGTTACTCCTTACGAGTTATGGAAAGGAAGGAAACTTTCCTATAAATACCTCAAAGTGTGGGGGTGTTTGGCTAAGGTAGAAGTGCCTTTGCCTAAGCAAGTTACAATCGGACCTAAGACCGTCGATTGTATCTTGATAGGATATGCACTGAATAGTAGTGCATATCGATTTGTCATTCATAAGTCGGCTGTGCCCGATATGAATGTTGGAACTACTATTGAGTCAAGGAATGCTATATTCTTTGAACATATCTATCCATGTAGAAAGGATGATAAAATTGAGTCGAGCTCTAGTGGTGAAGCAAGAGAAGTTGCTAGTAGTTTTAGAAATGTGGGGGTAGAACCGGCTACACGTAAAAGACAAGCTGACGATCTTGAAACTTTAGAACCAAGACGTAGCACTAGAGCAGGAGTTGTTAAGGACTTCGGTCCTGATTATGTAGTTTTTCTTTTGGATGAAGAGCCGCGGTCTATAAAAGAGGCTCTTTCTAGACCCGATGGCCCACTTTGGCAAGAAGCTGTCCAAAGTGAAATTGATTCCATCATACAGAATCACACTTGGGTCTTAACTGACTTACCCGAAGGTTGCAAGCCCTTAGGATGTAAATGGATCCTAAAAAGAAAGTATAAGGCAGATGGGTCAATTGAAAAATATAAAGCTCGTTTAGTGGTTAAAGGCTTTAAGCAAATTGAAGGATATGACTTCTTCGATACTTATTTTCCTGTAACGAGGATCACGTCTATCCGTGTGATTCTCGCGATTGCTACTTTGTACAATCTTGAGATTCACCAAATGGACGTGAAAACTGCCTTTCTAAATGGAGATTTAGAAGAGGAAATTTTTATGGAACAACCTGAAGGGTTTGTAGTACATGGCCAAGAGCGAAAGGTATGTAAGTTGGTGAAATCCCTCTATGGGTTGAAACAAGCACCATTACAATGGCACTTGAAATTCGACGAGGCTATGTTGTCAAATGGCTTTAAGATTAATGAATATGATAAGTGTGTTTACATAAAGAATACAAAGAATGGTTTTGTAATTGTTTGTCTTTATCTAGACGACATGTTAATTATGGGACAAAACCTACAAGTCATAAATGACACCAAGCGTATGCTTAAGAGAACTTTCGATATGAAAGATATGGGAGTTGCTGATGTTATTCTTGGAGTGAAGATACAAAGAACTCCCAAAGGGATTGTTTTGTCTCAATCTCATTATATTGAGAAAGTACTTAAGAGGTTTAATGCCTTTGATTGTGCGCCGGCAAAGACTCCTCTAGAAGTTAATGTTCACTTGAGCAAGAATAGGGGTGGTCCTGTTGCTAAAGAGGATTATGCTAGAGTCATTGGTTGTCTTATGTACATCACGAATTGTACGAGGTCTGATCTAGCTTATCCGGTGAACAAACTGAGTCGCTATACTAGTAATCCTAGTAGAGAGCATTGGAAATCTCTTGTAAGAGTTCTGAGGTATTTGAAATACACTCTTAACTTTGGGCTGCACTACTCGAGACATCCCCCAGTACTTGAAGGGTACTGTGATGTGAATTGGATATCCGACACTAAAGACTCGTTGTCTACTAGTGGTTATGTGTTCACTATAGGGGGAGGAGCTGTGTCGTGGAGATCCACAAAACAGACGTGCATAGCCCGATCCACCATGGAATCTGAATTTATTGCTTTAGATAAACCTGGTGAGGAGGTCGAATGGCTCGTAATTTTCTTGAAGATATTACATGTTGGACGAAACCCGTGCCACCTGTGATGATTCACTATGATAGCCAAGCGGCTATTGGTAGGGCAAAGAGTGGGTTGTATAATGGTAAGTCGAGACATATTTGTTGTCGACATAATACGGTAAGACATTTGATCACGAGTGGGGTTATCTCTGTAGACTATGTCAAGTCTATAGATAACCTAGCGGATCCGCTTACTAAGAGTTTGAATCGAGATCAAATGTATAAGCTTCGTAGAGGGAATGAGAGTTAAATCCACAAGTTAAAGATAATTATAGTGGATACTGTTAGTCCCGAGAGCACGTTCAGGTGTAGAGGGGGGGGGGGGTGAATACACCTGAAACCGATTTCTCAACTTGAAACACGAACAGTCCTATTCAGGATGGTGTCGCATCTTGAATGAATCCAAGCAGATGCATACTGCTCGAATCATGTTAGGCAAAGAGATACTGATTCTACTGAGACCTGGCTAACGGACGGAGTCGAATTCAGTATCTTCAGTTGGAGTTCAGTGGTGCGGAAATGTGTAGGCCCAAAACAGTTGAGTGGAAAACGTTTTATCAAAACAGTTTCAGTTCAGAAGAATAAGCAGTTAAGATCGCTGAAACTTAGTTGAATGATTTTAAAGGATAATTTTCAGTATGAACAGTTAAAATCAATGCAACAGTAAATAAGAGAACAAGCGAGAGACACAGAGATTTTTAAAGTGGTTCGGATACACAAGATCCTACGTCCACTGTCCCGAAAGATCAGGAGGCTATTTATTATATTGAGTTAGTCTCAGTCAGCTTGTACACAGGACAAAGCCGCGTCTTGAAATTTATACTGAGCAAGTCTCAGTTTACAAAGGTATCAAACTGAAGCGTTTGACTAACTCTCCAACTATGAAGGAGTCCTTTTACAATAAGGATCAGCTTCAAGGATAAACTCCTTCATCTAAGCTATGGATATAAACGGTTGAGCTTAGGGTTAAAGGGATAGGGAACGAGAGTGTTGCTTCTAGAACGACGAACAACTGAGTTAAGCTTTAAGTTCGTGTAACGTCGTTCGGATACTAGAGCCTTTGTATATCGGTTCAACTTGGTTCCCTAAGAGCTAGATTGTAGTCTTTCACCAGAGAAGTGTTCTTCGAGTTCTTGCGGAAGACTTAGGGCTTTTCGGTTTTGCTCGTTTGAATGCTCGTGTGTTCGTTCTCTCTTTCTTGTGTCTTATTCAAATCTTGAATCATCCCTCTATTTATAGAGAAGAGATTAGGAAAGATCCGTTGGAGACGATGATCCCTTTATCTCACTCTTTTGGTAGCTAACGACTCTTTTTGAAATATGGTGACAGTGTCCTTTCCCTCCTTTTCCGGAAAGTTGTTGACTTGCAGCTTTAGTAGGTATAGGACATGTGTCTGCTTGTCATTCGTCGAGGTTTACAAAGCAGTTGAGACAGAACAAACTTCGAGGCATACTGAAGTTGACTTCTCTCTTCCTCGTATTTGACTATGCTGATTGTCATTCAAAAGATCTGATAGTTCAGAAAACTGTCTGGCCGTTGCTAAGTCTGATCTTCGATTCAGTAGCAAATATGCTGAGATGGCTTTACTGAAGATCAGCTCTGAGTACAGTGAACTACTCCTGCTGAGTTCAGTTCTACTGACTCTATTCGCATATCTTGCTCCCGCCGAGTCCAAGTATCTACTGAGTCTTCTACATCTGGTGCTGAGGCTGATAATCTACTGAACGCCTGAACCAGAGCAGAGTGTCTACTGAGTCTGAACCCTCAGAGACAAAAACAACTACAACAAAATGGTTTACCAATCAAGATAGGGTTTTAGGATCTTCAAATCTTCATAGATTCACTCAGAGCATAAGCCTACTGAGCGTATATCAGTACGGAAGATAGAATCATTTCTCACTAAGTATTACAGTGCTGAGGATAGAATCATCACCCAACAATTTCCCCCTATTCGATGATGCCAAAACCTAACACCATCTATGCTAATTGACACTAAACTACTCAGAAACAGAGCTCCTTACAATTTTACAAGTAGGTTCAGCGGAGTTGTTCTTCAAGTTCTAGACTACTGAAGGGAGCAGAACAGGGAGTCAGAATATAGAGACTAAGCATATCCCTGTCTTAACAATTTCTCTTATTACAAGGAAGCAATTCCTATAATAGTCTATCAGAAACTAAGCAACTACTGACAAAGAATATACACATTGAGTGTGTGAGTCAGTAATCACTTCAGTGATTCTGAGTGTTAAGCATAAAACAGAACACGGCTTATATAGACAATAAGATATTGTCGAAGCCAAAAGAAGAGATATATATATAATGTGAGAAGGGTCAGTACAATACATCTCTTTCTAAGCTAGGAAAGTTAAAGGAGAATCTAAGAGCTAGGAACGCTTGTACTGCTTGATCCTATCCATGAAATCTTGCGATTGAGTCTCGGGAAGGGGCAGTCCATACATCCTGTAAGTAAACTTCCTCGCCTTCGTAAATTCAAAGAAAGTCCGCCGGCTCGTCTTCTTCAAGAGATCTAGCTCTGGCAGCATCCTTTACTTCTTTTTCAATCACACCATAATGAATAGAATCATCAAGTCTTCTAGGTGGTGGCAGAATTCTGGGTTCAGGGACTCGGACTTCAATATTCTCTTTCATAGCATTCTGCATGTAAGCATACAGGCCAGGTTCAGTCCTCATCATCCATTCAACATAGGCATCAGCCTTTGCCTTGTCTGACCAGAATCTCCAAAAATAATTCCTCTTGATGAACTCTATCTTCAGTGACTCCCATCTCTGAGTGTACTGAGCTGGCATCCACTCATCAGTCCTTGGCCATCTATGTATCTTCAGATCTGTTGGTTTCCTAAACTTCCTATATCTGTATGCAATGTCAGCTTTGGAAGGAACCCTCAATCTGGCTTCTTGTTCAGTTCGGACTCTGAGTGCTTCTAAGTCTGCCATATGGATTCTCTCTCTGGCAGCTTCAATCTGTCTCACCTCTTCTCCTCTGTACAGGTATTAATCCATCTGAGCAAATATGGCTTCTATCTCAGCATCCTGTTCTTTTGTATTTGTGTAGGAGGGTTTGTGAGGCGACTGATCTTCTGAGTCAGCAGGGGTACTTGATTTTTCTTTGGATGTGCCCTGCTTCTCAGTATCCTTCTGCTGTTGTTGCTTCTCCCTATCATCATCATCTTGAAGTATCACCTTTCTGGGAGGCAACCTAGTCGTTGTTGACTTCTTTCTGCCGCGAGCTAGAGCCTTTGTTTTTGCTTTAGTAGATTTTGCCTTCGACTTGTTGGCTGCTTTAGCTTCGGCTATGTCCCTAGCCAATCTTTCATCGGCTGCTATCTGAGCCTCCTCCTCCTTACTGATATACCTCTTAGTTTTCTTGGAGGGAGGGGTCGGGAGCTTTAAGATCTTCTTGCCTTTGCCTTCTACTGGAGGTGGGAGAGGTGCCTCTTCCTCTTCTGAATCCTCCTCCTCAGCATACTCAGCAACCTCTTTGATTATGTCCAGAGAGGTTTGGGTTGCCTGAGTTTCTTGTTCCCTGGTTCCCGAGCCGCTTGGGCTAGTCCCTGCTGAGATTCCAGCCGAGACACCCTGGGCCTCACCAGTAGGTTCAGTAGGAGCAGTTGTCTGAACTGAGCTTGCTCCTTCTACTGACCTTGTCTTCTTTGAAGGCTTCAGTACCTGCTCCTTGGCCTTTTGAGCTTTCTCTTCCCCCTTAGACTTATCTTCCTATGGCTTCTTTGATGCAGTAGTCTGGGGTCTCTTTTCCCCCTTTTTGGCATCAGCAAATACAGCCGGGGTTGGAGCAGATACTTTATTGTTCAGGCTTTTGTACGAGGCTGACAGGTCGTCGAGTCTAGAATGGATCTTGGTCAGCGCCTCGTGCAGCTCATTCTTCTCAGTGATCAGTTCATTCTTGTAGTGCTGGTGAGAATGATCAGCTGCTGCCTTGAACTGGTTCAGGTTTGTGTCAACCGTATCTTCCAAGGCCTTTTGGATAGAAGCGAGTCTGAGCTCATTGGCCTGAGATATGGCTGCGACTGACTCAGTATGGGAGGACTGAGAGACCTTAAGGTCTGCAAGAAGTTTGGTCTGTCCCTCCTGGATCACTCTGAGCTGAGTATCAAATTCAGCTTTCTGCTTAGCCAGCGCTTCAGATATAATGGTGGCGATATCAGGGGTGGCTGATGATGTCACTGAGGTCCTCAGCCCCTGAATCTCTGCGCTAGTGGCTTGGGCAGTCTCTTTCCACACTTTGTGGACTACTTTGGCAAGGGCACGGTTCTGTGTCCCTTGGCTTCTAAGAGCCTTCGCTATTGCCTTGGATCGTCGGCCTTTGGGGCTGGGCGTTACTTCGAACTTAGATTCAAGTAAGAGTTGCTCAGGTTCAGAAGTACCAGCCACCGACTTCTCAGGAGCAAGGATTGTGAGAGGAAGCTCAGTCTGAGTAGAGGTATCCTTGTCCTGGTGAGTTCCCTCATCAGGCTTCTCAGGGCTTGAATCACGGGGTGGGTCCTGACCATCAGGGTTAGACCCATCCGAAGGAGCTGAGCCAGCGACCTGCTGATGGTCATTCAGTAGGGCCAGCATTGCTGCCCTTAGGTCCTCCAGAGTGCCAAGGTCAGTAGGCTGTGAGTAGTCTATCTGCTGCCTTATGATCAGCTCCTCTTCATGCAGTTGCTAGCAGGTGTAGTGAAGAATGAGGCGTAGCTGATTGGGCTACTCCTGGAACCTCAGAAGCATATGGACTCTGGCCTATTTGGCAATAGTCACCAGATCAGGGTGGCCAGAAATCTCCAGTATATGCTCAGTAATCTCCCGGAATGCTAGAGATAGGATAGCTGAAGCTTCCATTCCGATAGATTCCTATTCAGACGCCGTCTCCGAATCTTCAATGTCTATCGGAGACGTCTGTTTCTCAGCAGAAGGCAGACTACTGAGTGGTGGAACGTCAAGGGGGCTGTCCGTGGTTTCGTGTCACCACTGCGGATCGCTCGCTTGGAACCCCTTGGTCCACTTCTACTGCCTGTTCAGTGGAGACGGCCCTCTCCACTGACTGAGTCTTTTCTGAGGACTCTGACTCATCAACCAGCTGCATTGGCTGTCGAGTCTGTTCATCAGTGGCCTCTGCGACTTCCTCTGTTTCAGTAGGCACGACGGGAATATATTTCCTCAGTCGCTTCGCTGGTGCCTTAGGAAGTTTGCCTTGAGGAGACCACTTCTTAGTTGGCGTGGTCTTCTGAGGCGTCGTCTGCTGAGCTGAGGGCCCTGTCCCTATCTGCTGAAGGGCTGCTGCCCTGTTTTGGAACCTGACCTTCTTCACGTTAAAATAAGTATTGTCGCTGTACGTAATTTGGTCATCTCCGCAGAAGTCCTCAATCATTACAGACAGCTTCAGACCATACAGAAGCTTGCCTTTTGCGCTCAGTCTGTAGGAGGCTTTGTCAAATTTCGCAGCTTAGACCATGAATTCACGGAGAAAGAATTCAGTCCAGTTGATCTTGACTTGGTCATAAATTGCCATCATCAACTGTATCTTGGGCCTCGAGACTTGATCGAATGAGCCAGCTTGGCTCGTCAGCAGCTGCATAACAATGTACGCTAGAGCACGGTACTGAGGCAGCATTACGTTCTTAGGAAAGGCAGCTCTGAACGCAGTGGGCTTCCATAGAATATCGATTGGTAGTCGTCCACCATATCATCGTTGTACCCAACGGTGCTGACACCTTCTGACGGTAGGTTGAAGCTTATCCTCAGAGCTTCTTTAATTGACATCTCGCTTTATTCGCAGCGCTTCGCCGATTGTATGGACAGTGAATCTCCCAATGACGTCGCCAGCTATTGAGTCGGAGTTTAGGTAGATCTCAGCAACTTGTCTGGGAAGGAACAACGTCGGCTTCTTGGAGAGAAATCCCTCCAGTCCAGATGCCCGAAGAGCGTCGAAGATCTCTTCCATGTAGTCCAGATCACACGCACCGAACTCCATGACCGGGTTCGCACTGCACACGGTCTTTTTCAAGAATCTCCTTCATGTTTGAGGGAGCGGTTACTGAGACGTTTGAACTCGCCATTATATCTGTCACAAGAAGAATTTATCAGTATCGAGTTTGATAAAACAGTTAGTATACCGATGCTGGTAAAAGAAGGTTATCATGACAGATCTAATAATCATACCAATGAAAAATTGAGAGTTTAAGAAATATGCAAGTAGGGTTTGCTAGAAAGATCTCAGATTTTTTGGAGTAAAGTATGCTAATGGCGGTTTCTAAGATATGATCGAAAATATATATCTACGTGAAGATGAATAGTTATCGATCAATGGCCGAGTTTAAACTTGCTTTATGAGATGAACGGTCAAGATTAAATAGTATATTATAGGTAATGATCACAAAGCCGCCTAAGTCAAAAGCCAGTTGTAACTTGCCTTAGTAGTAATTATGATACGACATGCATTAAATGCGTGGCAGAGTTCAGCATACTTATGCATGGAATGTCGTGCATTAAATGTAAGTCGTTAATATTAAATGACAATCCTTGAGATATTAAATACGATCCTGATTCTGAGCAATAAATGCATATTACAGTTCTATTAGTTACTACTGAGTAGAGATACGCAAACCTCGTCACCGAACATCGTAGTCACCGATACCTCGTGTAGATGGTTGCTCGAGTCTCTACGTATCGAATTTACTCGCATCGAGAGTGAACATTCCCCCTTACCGAATGCTCCTCTCCTCGAAACCTCTTACCGACCGGAGTCAAGTAGGGTCCAAAGAGACCTAGCTCTACTGAAAGTTCTCTGAATCTGGATTCAGCTAGAGGCTTGGTTAGTATATTAGCCCTTTGATGGTCAGTATGGATCTTTTCCATCCTGATATCCTTCTTTTCGACATGGTCATGAATGAAGTGATGGCTGATGTCCACGTGCATGCATCTTGTGTGAAGTACAGGGTTCTGAGTGATTGCAATGGCACTGGTACTGTCGCAGAAGATTGGCACTTCATTCTGAATGACGTTATAGTCTCGTAGCTGCTATCTCAGCCAAAGGATTTGGGCGCAGCAACTTCCGGCAGCTATGTATTCAGCTTCAGTAGTTGGCGTGGCTACTGAGTGCTGTTTCTTTGAAAACCATGAGATCAGCTTACTGCCAAGGAACTGACACGTTCCTGAAGTTGACTTTCGGTCAATTCTACACCCTGCATAGTCAGAATCAGAGTAACCAGGTAGTTCTATATTATCATTAGCTGGATACCATAAACCCATGTCAGGTGTTCCTCTGAGATAGCGGAGAATCTTCTTTGCTCAGTCCATGTGACTCTGCTTTGGATTCGCCTGAAATCGAGCACAGACATCTACAGCATAAGTTATGTCAGGACGAGTAGCTGTTAAATATAATAAAGAACCAATTATCGCACGAAATTCAGTTTGGTCTACTGATACTCCCTCCTTATCAAGATCAATTTTCATGTTTGTGTTCATCGGGATCTTGATAGGTTTGCCGGATGTGCAACCGAATCTTTTGATGAGGTCTCGAGTGTATTTGCCTTGATTAATGAACTCCCTTTTTCAGATTGTTTGACTTGGAAACCGAGGAAGTAGTTCATTTCTCGCATCATTGACATCTCGAATTTGTCCTTTATCATCTTTTCAAATTGTTGGCACATGATGACATTTTTAGATCCAAATATAATGTCATCTACATAGATCTGCACAAGTAGTGGATCGTCTTCCAGTCGAATGCTGAATAGAGTACGGTCTACTATGTCTTTTTGAAAACCTTTCTGAAGAAGAAACTCAGATAGGGTATCGTACCAAGCCCTGGGTGCTTGTTTTAACCCATACAAAGCCTTTCTGAGTCTATAAACCTGATGTCCCTGCTGAAAGCTGGGCGGTTGTTCCACGTAGACTTCTTCTTTTAGTACGCCGTTCAGGAACGCAGACTTCACATCCATTTGATAGACTCTGAATCTTTGATGTGCTGCGTAGGCCAGGAATAGTCTAATTGCCTCCAATCTTGCAACTGGAGCGATAGTCTCATCGAAATCTATTCCCTCAGCTTGACAGTAGCCTTTTGCCACGAGTCTTGCTTTGTTCCTTACTATGACGTTGTTTTCATCCCGCTTGTTCTTGAAGACCCATTTTGTTCCAATAACATGTTGATGCCGGGGTCTATCAACAATCTCCCAAACATCGTTTCTCGTGAACTGATTCAGTTCCTCCTGCATAGCTATGATCTAGTCAGCATCTTTCAGTGCATCCTCAATCGTCTGAGGTTCTTCAGTAGACAAGAAGCAGGAATATAAGGCACTTTCTCCTTGACAGAATCTAGATCTTGTCTTTACTCTTGCTGAGGGATCTCCAATAATCAGATCAGCAGTGTGAGCGTCCAGCCACGATCTACGATGTTTCAGTTCTTCATCTGAAATTTGTTCAACACAGATAGTAGGCGAGTTAGGCATTTCAGTTGTACTATTCTGAGATTGAAGCATTTCAGTAATGAGAGTGTGATCTACTGAGTCACCAGGTTCGGCGCATTCAGCTCAGGAACATTAATAGATGTTCCCCCTGAGTTGTTATTCTCAGTAGTGGTCTTAGTTACCTCTGGGGTTTCTTCATCGACCTGAGTTACCTGGGATTGATTCTGTTCAGGAGAATCAATCGGCTCAGCTACATTTACTGTTGGTTGAGATTCAGTAGACTTGTCTTCAGTTTCCTCATCAGAATCATCATCCCAACAAAGCTGGATCTTTTCGACCTTATCTTTTAAGTTCAGATCCTATAGCTACTTACTGATGTCCTCAGATTCAGAACTAGAGTTATTGCTCCTGTCTTCAGTAGCAAACTCATTAAAAACAACATGAGGGCTTTCCTCCATGCAGATGGTTCGATAGTTGAATACTCTGAAAGCTTTGATGACCCGAGAGTATCCTAAGAATACTCCCTGATCTGACTTGCTATCAAAAGTTTTCAGCTGATCTTTCCCATTATTGTGGATAAAGCACGAGCACCCAAAAATATGAAAATAGGATAGAGAAGGTTTCCTACTGTTCCATAGTTCATATGGTGTTCTCTTATGTTGCTTTGTCAGTAGAGATCGGTTCTGAGTGTAACAAGCAGTATCAGTGGCTTCTGCCCAGAATTTGGCTGGAAGTCCTGAGTCTGCGATTAGAGTTCTAGCTGCTTCTTTGAGAGTTCTGTTCTTTCGTTCAGCAACTCTATTTTGCTAAGGTGTGCGAGCAGCCGATGTCTCATGCTCTATTCCTTCTGCTTTGCAGAACTCCTCTATCATGGAATTAAGGAACTCAGTTCCTCTGTCAGAACGGTTTTTGACAATTTTGGTGTCCTTCTCGACACTGAGCCTTTTCAGAAGCCTTGGTAACTCTGTTTTGACGTCAGACTTGTTGGCAATGAATATGACCCAAGTATAGCGCGAGTAGTTATCGATGACCAACTATAGCATATTTCTTGCCTCTGATCGCCACTGGAGAGACTGGACCGAACAAATCCATATGTAGCAGGTGAAGGATTCCATCAGTGGAAGGAGATGGAATAGGTGGATTTTGATTCCTTGTTTGCTTTCCCTTCAGACATGCTTCACACTGAGTGTCTTTGCTGAATACTTCATTAGGCAGTCCTCTTGCTAGAGTGTTTCTTGCTAGTTTGTTGAGCGTCTTGAAGTTGAGATGGCTGAGTCTCCTGTGCCATAGCCACCCCATTCGGTTGTCGTTCTTCGCTAATAAACAAGCTTCAGGTTCAGCTGAGTTCCAGTCAGCTACATAGATATTCTTCTTGCGCGAACCTGATTACACTGTTTTCCATGTGGATTTATCAATGACATCACAGAAACCAGGGTCAAATATCACTCTATTCGAGTTATCACAAAATTGACTAACAGAGAGAAGGTTGTGCTGAAGTCCTTCAACATATGATACTCTTGGAACTTTGGCTGTTCCAATGCTGAGTGTTCCAAATCCTCTTGTGTAGCCTTTAACATTGTCTCCAAACTCAATTCTGGGTCCTTCTTCAGGGATATAATTCTTCAGCAGACTCTTTTGATATGTCATGTGTCGTGAGCATCCGCTGTCCATATACCATGGGTCTTTGTGCACCTGTAAAACAGAATTATATTCAGGTACCCTTTATTTTGATTTTGGGTCCTTAGATGTTAGTTTTAGTAACCCATATTTGTCTTACGACCCTGGTGGTTTCAGACAACTTCTTTCCACTTGAGTCAATGTATTTGACCACTAGACTGGTCGACACTGACTTCTTAGGCTTTTTTGGTTCAGGATTCCGGATCTTCTGAGTTGGTGGACTACTGACCTTTGCCTTTTGTGCGATTTTCTTCTTCTTCTGACTCTTGGATCCTTTTTTGACTATAGGATCATAATAGTATGACCCATACTGAGCAGGATGTGTCAGCTGAGGAGGTCCATACTGATCGCCCCACTTTGGCTTCTTTGGTTCTCCCTCGACCGAACCGGGGTGTTTTGGTGCTGATCTTTTGGCCAGAATGCTGATGTGTAGGATGAGGTGCCTTCATCTTTTGTTTGTTCTTGGCTAGAGGGTTCAGTATGTTTGCATTGATTGTCTCCCCTTGAACAAACCTATCAGAAAGTCACACTTCTGAGTGTACGGGGGCAGATGAGGAAGCACCCTGGCTGAAACCAAGTCCTTCCTTGCAGTGCTTGGGCTTGTTGCTTGCTAGCATAGCCTCCAGCTTCTTTTCAACGCCCGTGTACCGCTCAGTCATCAGGTTCCTCCAGACATCATCACTTTTCTTCAGTGTGTCGTGCTCGGTCTGAAGTCCTGATAGTTGTTGCTTCAGTAGACTCAGTTCAGTATCTTTCTGAGTTAAGTACTTGGTCAGAACTGAGATCTGATCTTCTTGATGCTGAGACTTGGCCATCAGAGAGTTTATCTCCTCCTTGAGTCTCAACACAAGTCCTTCAGAATCAGTAGCAACCTGACTCTCCTGGGAAAGTCTCTGATTCTCCACTTTCAGGGTATCCAACTCCTGAAGAGTCTTACTGAGCTGCAGACTCATCTGAATCTGTTCGTCTAGAAGTTCTTCATATGCTGTACTGACATCCAGATTCTCATCTGCTCTTGAAACAATGTCGTGTGTTGATGAGTCGATTTCGTACCTAATTATTTCTGTCCGAAAAGTCTCTTAACTATGCAGGCGAGACACTTTTATTGGTAGTTATGCAGAAAATAGGTTGATTTGGCACGACACTTGGAGATGAGGTGGTGATGCGAATTACAGCTGGAATGGCGATATTTTGAGCGGGTTTTGGCCGAGAAAGAAAGAAGGAAAGAAGAAGGGAAAGAAAGGAAAGAGAGAGGAAGGAAAGAAGAAGGATAAGGAAGGATTAGATATTTCTATATCTATCAAGATCCTTTCCTTATCTAACAAGAAACCCTAGATATGATCTAGAGGTTATAAAAGAAGGAGGAAGCACGAAATTGAAAGAGGAGAGATGCCGTGCATACCTTTCCACACCCTTGGAGATTCATCTTTTCCGATCCGACAAGTTGCCACCGCTAAGCCATTGCCGAAGACAAATCACCGCCGCCGAAGCCAAACCACCGCACCATCGACGAGAAGAACTCAACAATCAAACTTACCGATCCACTTCATGCAGCAGTAGTTTAAGATGATGAAACAAACACTTCTATTTCAGTTTTTCTTATGTTCGAACATTAGTTAATTTTGTTTCTTGCTTTTCGTTTATTTCGAGAGACTAAGGACTATCGGGACTCTTAATCTAGTTTCAAGTTGTGTTTAAATTAAGTTTGTGTTTAGTTTAAAATTGGTTTGTGTTCGTTTTCAGTTTTTAGTTAGTTAAATTTACTTTAATTTAGTTTTCGTGCATGCTAGGGTTAGGGTTACAAATGATGCATGTTCTGTTTCGCAGGGTGTCTTATACGTGCGTCGGGACAATTTCATGAGTAGCTAAACTTTTAGTGGTCCGCGAGAATGTAAAACGCACACGTGAACGATACATGAGGCTTAGGTGCCTGATAATTAATCAAAGGGTTTCGGGTTAATTTCGATTTATTTAATCTGCCTAGTAATTTAGGCTTGATCACCCTAGGTTGCCCGATCGTAGCTAACTTAGTACTTCCATCGTTTCTCGTGGAACAAGGCTAGGTAAGTAGCAAAATTATTCGAAAGAGTAGTTGGATTAAACCGGTAGGAGACTATTAGATGCCCAACATACGAGTAGGCTCCTATACTAGGCTCCCTTAGTTTGATAAAGTTGTTTAGCTATTAAATCTATTGATTGCGCAACAACGTAGGTTGTAGCTAAATTAGGGAAGTAGCCGTTTCTATGCCCAACATGACGGTTACCGACTAAGTAAGTGGGAGTGAGGATTACGCAGTTTAAGTTACGGTAATCTATAACTAGTTGATCCATGAGATTAATTCATTTTATGTGCCAAGGATTGGAATTACGTGTGTGTGAATATTCTGCTGGACCCATCTCTTATCTGCCTAGTTAAAACCGTTTTATTTCAGTTTTAATAAGTTCTTAGTTTAGTTAAAGACCCAAAACTTGCGTGGTTGCTAACCAAACCCAAGATAAGTAGGAAAATAATATGTCTAGTCCTCCATTCCCTGTGTTCGATACCCTGTAAACTATACTGATATAATTCTCTATTTTTGCAGGATTATTTGGTGCAATACATCGATCACCAAATTGGCGCCGTTGTCGGGGAACAGTGTTATCTAGTTTTATTATTTTCTACTAATGTTTTTGTTCGTATAAGTGTTGCATGAACAGGTCTTCCAACCCTAACCTCATGTTTGATCCAGAGGTCGAGAAAACAGCAAAGTGGAATAGGAAGAGGACAAAGCTGCAAAAAGCAATGCATTCTCGTCCGAGGCGAAAATGTCTTAACCGCCCTGTCGGGAGACGAACAGTACGCCGGTGATCGGACCCGGCGACTCCGAATCGAAACCTGTTAGGTTCGACAAAACACCGCACAATACTCCAAAGAACTCAGCTCGGAATCGAGGAGGAAGAGATGGAGGACGAAGTGCACAATCCACAACCCTTGAGGATGAACACGGGATCGCTTGACATGGGAGCGGACCTTCCCGGTCCAATCCAAATCATGACTACCGAACAAATAGATGTTAAGCTGAACATGGTCGCTGCCATGCCGAAGTTTTATGGAAGGACGAACGAGAACCCAAATTCCTTTTTGGCCTCGTTTAACCAAGTCTGCAATCTGCACAGGCAAGGCAATCTGGATGCTTTCAAGCTCAAGGCTTTTCCATTCACTCTTCAAGATGGAGCACAAGCATGGTTCTCAAGTCTAAAGCCGAACACAATAATAACATGGGCCCAGATGCGTACAGTTTTCCTGAAGAAGTATTTCCCGCGATCAAAGACAAATACATTAAAGAAGCAGATTTTTGGGATCGCTCAAGAAGTCGACGAAACTTTCGGCGCATACTGGGAAAGATTCGGACGAGTTGTCGATAGTTGTCCGAACCATGGCTATTCGGATGTGGAGCTTCTACAGATTTTCTATCAAGGGATGACAGACGAAGCAAAAGCCATGGTTGATATCGATCTGAGAGGAAATTTCCACACAAGCCTCTACGAAGATGCAAGAAATATAATCGAAGGGCTTGCGGAGTCTACCTCGCAATATAAAGGGCCAAGACCAACAAGGAGAGCTATAAATTGGTCTCATTCCGACTACATGGATGAGATCAATAATAAAGTGGAGGCAAAATTCAGCCTGTTGCAAGATAAGCTCGACCTGATACTCAAGCAGAACGCTCCTACCCCAAGTCGGTCAAATGCCGATCATGCATGTGGAGCATGCGGAGAGAAAGGGCATGCGTCATTGCAATGTATGGGAGAAGAAGTACACGCCGCTGGAAATTGGAGCAGGCAACAAGGGGTTCATCCGAACCTTCGTTGGAAGCAACCGAAAGAGCATTTTCAACCGAGAAATCCGCCTCAAACCCAATTTCAGCAACCATACCAGCAGCAACAAGGTTATCAACATCCATACAATCCTCCTAATCAAAATAATTATCAGCAGACGTACAGACCCCCGCATCAAAGGCAGTTTCAGCAGCAGAATGTCCCACTTGCCTAGTCGGAGCAGCAGAGCCCTTTAGAAAAGCTTTTAGCCGAAATGGTTTCTTCGCAGAAGGACACCACTGCATTTCAACAACAAATGCAGTGGGAGATCAACCAGACAAAGAAGGATCAACAAGGTACAATGGAGAATTTGACTAAGCAGATGAATAAGCTAAATTCTGCCATTTAGGAAATAAAGACTTCTCAAGGACAGCTTCCACCTCAAACTCAGCAAAACCCGAATGCCCATAACTACAATCAGATTACGCTGTGTGGAGGGAAGGAACTACCTGGCCCAACTGTACAGGTGAGACAACCAGAGAAGTTCAGCAGAAAAGTTAGCAGAGAAGAAGAAGGCTGCAGAACAGCCTCTACCATCAGAAAGTTCGAAGGAGCAGTATGCTGAAGATCCAGAAAAAGAAAGAGAGGAGGAGGACATCCAGACTGGCCAGTCAGAGCATGAAAATCTGATTCCGCCACCCTTTCCCGAAGCTTTGGAAAGGAAGAGAACGCCAAACAAGGAAAGTATGGATTACATGAAGTTGTTCGAGAAGTTGGAGATTAATATCCCTTTCCTTGAAGCCGTAAAGATCCCCAAGTTCGGCAAATTTGTGAAGGATTTCATCGCTGGAAAAGTTCCCAAGTCTGGTAAGGTTTTATTCGATCACACAAGATCGGCAATTATACGTAAAATGATTCCCGCTAAATGTGCCGACCCGTGTATGTTCACACTTCCCCGTCGATGGGTGATGTCATGATTAAGCAAGCCATGTGTGATCTAGGTGCATCTATAAATGTTATGCCTTTATCTGTATATAATCAATTGGTAGGAGCTGAGTTAATATCCACTAAGGTAATTATTCAAGTAGCGGATAGGTCATGCATTGCTCCAATTGGTTTACTTGAAAACATTTTGGTCATAATCAACAACTTTGTCTATCTGGTTGATTTCTATGTAATTGCACAAATGATAGGCAAGTTGAAGGAACTGCGGGAGTGTTATTAGGTAGGTCGTTTTTAAAGACTGTAAAGGCAATAATTAATGTGGATGAGGGTTCGATAAGTGTAGCATACCATAATGAAACTTATGTTCATAGGATATCTGAAGCACTTAAGAAGCCCTACGATCATGAAAATGAGAATGCTTTTTCTACTGACTCCATTGATGCAATTGTCCAAGAATATCTTGAGACGTATGTGGTCCAGGAAAAAATAGAAGTCACCTTGACTCAAGGACTAAACGAATCAGACCTCGAAGGTATGAGGGACGAAGAGATCAGAGAGAGCATCTCCGCTTTATATGTAACTCCAGAATTACAAACTGTCGGCAAAGATGTCTCGTGCCCGGCCACCAGACGCTTCTTAAAAAGCTGCGCCGTCGATCATCAAGGCACCAAAGCTGGAACTTAAGCCACTTCCAACAAACCTGAAGTATGCCTATCTCGGAGACAATGAGACGCTGCCCGTCATCATTAATAAAGAACTTGATGAAAATCAAGAGAAGGCGTTGTTGGAGATTCTGAAGAAGCACAAGAAAGCAATAGGATGGACTTTAGCCGACATCACCGGCATAAGTCCAGACATTTGCCAGCACTCTATCCTCATGGAGCCGGATAGCAAACCTTTCCGAGACCATCAAATAAAACTAAATCCGAACATGAGGGAGGTTGTGCTGAAGGAAGTATTGAAGCTCTTATCCATGGGGATTATCTATCCTATATCGGATAGCAAATGGGTAAGTCCCGTACACGTTGTGCCCAAGAAGTCCGGATTCCAAGTTGTTGAGAATGAAAAGAACGAATTGGTTCTGGTACGCTTAGTGATGGGATGGCGCATGTGTATCGATTATAGGAAGCTCAATGCGGCAACTCGAAAGGACCATTTCCCGCTTCCATTTATCGATCAAATGCTCGAGAGACTTGCGGGGCAAGTCTATTTTAGCTTCTTGGACGGATATAGCGGCTATTTTCAAATCCAAGTACGAGAGGAAGATCAAGATAAGACGACGTTTACATGTCCCTATGGAACGTTTGCTTACCGAAGAATGCCATTTGGATTATGCAATGCGCCGGGCACCTTTCAAAGGTGTATGATGAGCATATTCTCGGACCTCATCGAGATGTGCATAGAGGTCTTCATGGACGACTTCACCGTCTATGGTGACTCTTACACTTCGTGCTTGAAGAACCTCGACAAAGTCCTAACTCAATGCGTTGAGAAGAATTTGGTATTGAACTACGAGAAATGCCATTTCATGGTGACCGAAGGAATAGTGCTCGGTCACGTTGTCTCTAAAAGAGGAATAGAGGTCGACAAGGCAAAAGTGGAGGCCATCGCAAAGTTGCTATATCCGACAAGTCCAAAGGAAGTTCGTGGTTTCTTAGGATACACCGGCTTCTATCGGCGTTTCATAAAGGATTTCGCAAAAATCGCTCAGCCCCTAACAAATCTACTTCACAAATATGTCGAGTTTGATTTCGACACTAAATGTAAGGAGGCCTTCACTATCCTTAAAGACAAGGTTACAACAGCTCCTGTGATGTAAGCCCTGGACTGGAACAAGCCATTCGAGATTATGTGCGACGCTTCTGACTGTGCAGTCGGGGCAGTACTGGGACAGAAATCTGGAAAAGAAAGCCATGTGATTTATTATGCGTCCAAGACATTAAATCCAGCACAATGCAACTATTCCACCACGGAGAAGGAGCTGTTAGCTATCATCTTTGCCTTTGACAAGTTTCGATCATATTTACTTGGCTCGAAGATCATTGTGTATACCGATCATGCCGCCGTCAAGCATCTCCTTGCTAAGAAGGAATCAAAGCCGAGACTTATCCGATGGATTCTTCTCTTATAAGAATTTGATTGGGAAGTTAAGGACAAGAAAGGAGCTGAAAATCATGTGGTAGATCACTTGAGCCGATTGATTCAAAACGATGATGGAAAGCTAATTAAAGAGACTTTTCTCGAAGAGCATTTATATGCTATACCTGAGACGGTTTCCAGTCTTGCCAACCTCCTGCCCGCTCAGTGTTTTACGATTGGAGTCCACAAGGTGTCCGTGCCTGCCCACCAAGACAACTCGAGCGTAACCGCCGAAAACCGTAGGTAACAGTTCTAAATTACCTTGGTATGCTAATATTGTGAATTTCTTGACCTCTGAGCAGCTTCCACCCGAGTTCACTCATGCCCAAAAAGCAAAATTGAAGAGCGAGTGTAAGCAGTATTTCTGGGACTCTCTAATCCTTTGGAAAATGAGAGTTGATCAAGTGATCCGAAGATGCATTCCGGAAGAAGAGCAAGGCGACATCCTATTCCATTGTTATTCGTCCGCTTATGGAGGATACTTCGGACCAAAACGAACCGCAAGAAAAGTGTTAGATGCGGGTTTCTTTTGGCCGAGCCTACACCTTGACACATATAAGTACTGTAAGTCATGTGCACGTTGCCAAATGACCGGGAATATATCTATGAAGGATGAAATGCCCCAAAAGCCTTTGAGATTTTGTGAGATATTTGACGTATGGGGTATGGACTTCATGGGTCCATTTCCTAGTTCAAGGGGTAATGTGTACATTTTACTTGCCGTTGATTATGTTTCTAAATGGGTGGAGGCAAAGGCTACAAAAATTAATGACTCTAAAGTGGTTGCAGGGTTTCTTCGAACTAACATCTATTGCAGATTTGGCATACCAAAGGCCATCATAAGTGATCGAGGAACACATTTCTGCAACCGTACCATCGAGTCATTGATGAGAAATATGGAGTAGCCCATCGAGTTTCTACCGCTTACCATCCACAAACGAATGGGCAAGCTGAAGTGTCAAATCGGGAAGTGAAGTCTATTTTGGAGAAGACAATCAATCCGTCAAGGAAAGATTGGAGTATGAGACTGGATGATGCCTTATGGGCTTATCGAACAGCCTATAAAACTCCACTAGGTATGTCTCCATATAGATTAATTTTCGGGAAATTATGTCACTTGCCTGTACAGTTGGAACACAAAGCCTGGTGGGCGGTACAAAAAGTTAATTTGGATCTGACCGAAAGTGCGAAGGAGAGGAAATATCAGCTTCAAGAGCTTGAAGAAATCCGGTTAGAATCCTATGATGCAGCTATGAGATACAAAGACCGCACAAAGGCGTGGCATGATAAAATAATCCGTATGAAAACTTTTGAAGTGGGCCAGCTTGTATTGCTCTACCAATCACGCCTACGCATTATGCCCGGAAAGCTCCGCTCAAGATGGATAGGTCCATTCCGGGTGTGTTCTGTCTGGCCAGGTGGGGCAGTGGTGATACAAAAACTGGACTCAGACGAGAGTTTCACTGTCAATGGTCATCGCCTGAAGATTTATCATGCTGCTGCAATGATGGAAGTTGTGGACGAGCAAAGCTTGTCCATTCCCTCGTATATTTCACTCTATGAGGAGAAGGTCTAGCCGAAGACTTTAAAGAGAGGCGCTTCCGGGAGGCAACCCGTTATTTTCCGATTTTCTTTGATTTCATATTTTTTTTAGTTTGATTGAATGCTTGGTGTTGTTTCTTGTATTTTTCAGAATTTTGCTAAGTATGAGATGTGGTTTCAAGTGCAAAGAAAAATAGTTGGAGGAGTAAAGATAAGAAGAAGAAGACTAGGGGTCTTAATCGCTATTTTCAAAAATATCAAATGACCCAATTGTAGTAGGGGAACGAATTTCAGGGACTCAATTGCGTAAAGGAAGAACATTTGGAGTCAATTAAAGTTGAGAAGAAGTTGGGGGCGAAATTGAAAAGCAGGAGGGACCAGATCTCTTAACTGTATAACTGAGAGGACCCGATTGCAAAATTCATATGTATAAAAGGAGGGAAAGGGACCGAACCCTACCACTTGTTACTATTCAAATCCCTTCCCTCCCGAAAATCCGCCGCCCACTACTTCTCTCTCTACAACTACCTTCTTCTCCAAGACTCCTCCCCACTGTACAACCAAGAGATCACCGCCATGCCTCTGAAGAAGAAGAAGTCTGGCCTGACCGCTGCCGCCCGATGGTTCGCAGCCGTCCAGTCCGACCCCGAGACGCAACGTCGCCGCGATGCCGCCGCTGCTCACCGGGATCCCGCACTAACTCCGGTAGTTCCTCTACTTGAACATGAACCGCCACCTCCGGAGGAGTTTGCATATGTGGAACCGGCTCCGTAGAACATGGAAGTTGATGCCGGAGCACATTATGCAACGCAGTCGACTTCACCGCCAAAACTGCCTCGCCGACGGTTACGAAGGCACACGAGCGCGGCTACCTCACAGAAACCGCCGCGTGAACCGACTCCCGAGACAACCCCACAACCGACTCCCGAGCCGACTCCTCAACCCACTCCCGAACCAACGCCTCAATCGACTCCCGAGCCGACGCCTCCACCATCTCCACCGCATCGTTCGAGAGCTCGAAAGCCGAAGGCAGGCCGTACAGACGGTGCCTCTTCCTCCAATCCGCCGCCTCAATCTCCTAAAGATCTCTACGAGTGGTTGCCGTTTCTTAAGTTTCAACATCCACCACCACCACTCAACTATTATGAAGGTGTTAATTGGAGCGAGAGCTTAAGAGGGGAGTTGCCGAGCCAAGAGGAAGGTGACTCGGAACTATAAGTCCGATGATCATGATGGGAATTTCGAAGACGATTTCAACATGAACTACTTATCCCTTGCCGATTCTGAATCATCTTCGGCCCTTCCAAGCACGACGGAGTATGGCAACCGGGTGGTTGTCCGTATCGATTCTCCAGCAGCCGTCCATGCTCTCTCTCAATTTGAGATTGAGTACATGAATATGCGTCTACACGAACGCGAGGGTAAAGACTTCCGCAGTGGCCGCCTCCTCGACCGCACGTTCCTTCACGCGGCAGGTATAATCGGACCCTTCTTTCAATATTTTCAAAATGTTGGTTGGTCTTGGTTGCTTGAGTCACATCATTATCCATGCTACAAAGAGTTTGCAAGTGAGTTTTTCAATACTTTTCATTTTGAGGGTGATAAAGATTTGGTGACACCTTGTATTGAGTTTAGATTGTTTGGGGGTACTTATCATTTGTCTGTGGCCGAGTGGAATGCTCGATTAGGGATTTGTTCGTTTGATGACTATATGCTAGGGCATTTTGAGATGGGATTTCATGGTATACCGCATGGAGGCTTCTCGCCCCAAGCGACCCGGATGAGTTTGTCACTTCCGGTTCCCATGTAAGTGCCAATGAATTGTATTTTCTATGGTGCATGGCTACTAGGCGCCTTATTAACTTAGGTTGGTGGATTGCTCATAACATGTTCATAATTGCTAGTCACACCGTGCGTCATATGACTCTTTGCCATATTCTTGCTACGTTCATTGAACGCAACTTTGTCGTATATGATGCGGGTTATTTGACTAGGGTAGATCCACCATCTTTGTTTGATTGGAATTTGTTGAGGCACACTCGCCTACTGTACCAATTGCCTAACCGGGAGATCTAATTTTATCCACCGGGACCTCGTATCTCGAGTGCCTTTACTTTTGCAGGATAGGATATAGTGCAGACGCTAAGGACGGATCTGGATTCCCTTGGACGCTGAGTAGACTGCTTCCGCCGCACAGTTATGAACAGACTGCCTCGCCTGCCTAGGCGAGGCGACCGGTGAATTTTCTTCCCCATTTTACTTTTTCGTTTTGTGTCTTTTTGTTCTGTGTTTTGAGTCTGTTTTTATGTGTTTTTCATGTTCTTACACTTGATTGGGATCAAGTGTAAGGAGGGGGTGTTTCTTTTTCTTGTTTATTTTTGTCTTTTGTCTTTAGTTTTCGTTGTTTCTTACACTTGGTAGGGACCAAGTGTAATGAGGGTGTTAGTGTGTTTATTTTGTCATGCCTTCTTCCTTGTTTTCTCTTTTCTCTCTTGCTCGAGGGCGAGCAAGTTTTAAGTGTAAGGAGGGGGGTATTTTGTGTCGAAGCATGCCAAAATTTTTGATTTTTGAAGCGCCGTTTTTCTATGATCAAGCTTGTCTTATTTGTGCTTTTATTTTCAATAAGCTTACTTGTGGACTTTGTGAAGAGTAGATCTAGGCACGTGTATGCATGTAATTTGGGATGACGAAAAATAAACATTGTTGGATCGAAATTATATAACCACTCACTTAAATAAGATTTGAGCCTTAAAGTAGGACACTTCCTACTATTCCTTTGAGCGTGTTTATCCACAAAATCACAATATGTTTGAGTCACTTGTGATAAGTGATAGGAGGCACTAGGGAGTTTTAGCCACACGGCCGCGACAAAAATATTTCCGACCCTACATTATCCCTTAGTGAACTAATTTGAGCCTTTACCCTTTCTTTGATTTGAGTTAGTAAAAATTTTAGCCAAGGCCTTTTTAAACTTTCTCTTGACCCATGTTATTGCATGTTTTATGAACTCCTTGTGCATGATAGTTAAAATCTGAAGTGTATTACATATGTCTTCTACCTGCCCAGTATAGACTGCTGCAGAAAACAGATTGGATAAAAAGACTAAGTACAAAAACTGCTCTAAATAAGCAGGATTCAAAAGCTTCCTGTTTGTAGAGTTAAGATAGTTTGTGCCCAGTTTGCTAAGAAAGAAAGTATATGCCACGAAAAAAAAAGAAAAAGAAAAAGAAAAAAATCTGAATATCAAACGTGGCAGAAAAGAAAAGAGTGTGGGTGCATAAGTATTGATGTTGTAGCATTGAAGTGAATTTTCTAAAATGGTGGGAGTTTGACTGACTTGACTGCACAGGTGAGCGAGTTTTACATACATAACATTGAATCTGAATTTTAATGGAGCTTAGTACCTCTAGGATCCTTACCAACATCAATTGCCTAAGTCCTAAGCCCCATTACAACCGAATGAGAAAGACCTCCTTGATATTGCTATTGTGATGATCTCTTATCGTGATTGCGTGGATTGTTTTCCTTTGAGTGGCTTGAACCGGACCTAGATTAGTTGAGTGTTGAGTGAAACTTGAGGAGATCCACATTGTTTAGATTTTGACCAAGTTGATATATATGTGTTTAGTTTCAAAATTTGGATTGTCTACTTGTTGGATGAGATCATAATTGCAAGATTTGACATTGCTTGGCTAGTTAATTGGTGTCGAGAATTTCGAATTGATTGGTATGGCTTCTTGTGTTTGTTTTGTGAGTCCATTGTTATTTTCTTTCTTCCGTTCGTGTCGAGTCTTGTTTTTATTCTTGTTCGAGTCTTGAGTCTTTTATTTTGTGTCTAAGGTCTTGGGGAAGACCAAAAATAATTAGGTAGTTATCTTTTGTTCTTCTTATACTCGAGGGCGAGTATAGTTCAAGTGTAAGGAGATTTGATGAGTCGATTTCGTACCTAATTATTTTTGTCCAAAAAGTCTCTTAACTGTGCAGGCGAGACACTTTTATTGGTAGTTATGCAGAAAATAGGCTGATTTGGCACGACACTTGGAGATGAGGTGGCGATGCGAATTACAGCTAGAATGGCGATATTTTGAGCGGGTTTTGGCCGAGAAAGAAAGAAGGAAAGAAGAAGGGAAAGAAAGGAAAGAGAGAGGAAGGAAAGAAGAAGGATAAGGAAGGATTAGATATTTCCATATCTGTCAAGATCCTTTCCTTATCTAACAAGAAACCCTAGATATGATCTAGAGGTTATAAAAGAAGGAGGAAGCACGAAATTGCAAGAGGAGAGACGCCGTGCATACCTTTCCACACCCTTGGAGACTCATCTTTTCCGATCCGACAAGCTGCCGCCGCCGCCGCCGCCGAAGCCAAACCACCGCACCATCGACGAGAAGAACTCAACAATCAAACTTACCGATCCACTTCATGCAGCAGTAGTTTAAGATGATGAAACAAACACTTCTATTTCAGTTTTTCTTATGTTCGAACATTAGTTAATTTTGTTTCTTGCTTTTCGTTTGTTTCGAGAGACCGAGGACTATCGGGACTCTTAATCTAGTTTCAAGTTGTGTTTAAATTCAGTTTGTGTTTAGTTTAAAATTGGTTCGTGTTCGTTTTCAGTTTTTAGTTAGTTAAATTTACTTTAATTTAGTTTTCGTGCATGCTAGGGTTAGGGTTACAAATGATGCCTGTTCTGTTTCGCAGGGTGTCTTATCTATGTAGTCAGGACAGTTTCATGAGTAGCTAAACTTTTAGTGGTCCGGCAGAATGTAAAACGCACACGTGAACAGTACATGAGGCTTAGGTGCTGATAATTAATCAAAGGGTTTCGGGTTAATTCTGATTTATTTAATCTGGCTAGTAATTTAGGCTTGATCACCCTAGGTTGCCCAATCTGTAGCTAACTTAGTACTTCCATCGTTTCTCGTGGAACAAGGCTAGGTAAGTAGCAAAATTATTCGAAAGAGTAGTTGGATTAAACCGGTAGGAGACTATTAGATGCCCAACATACGTGTAGGCTCCTAAACTAGGCTCCCTTAGTTTGATAAAGTTGTTTAGCTATTAAATCTATTGATTGCCCAACAACGTAGGTTGTAGCTAAATTAGGGAAGTAGCCGTTTCTATGCCCAACATGGCGGTTACCGACTAAGTAAGTGGGAGTGAGGATTACGCAGTTTAAGTTACGGTAATCTATAACTAGTTGATCCATTAGATTAATTCATTTTATGTGCCAAGGATTGGAATTACGTGTGTGTGAATATTCTGCTGGACCCATCTCTTATCTGCCTAGTTAAAACCGTTTTATTTCAGTTTCAGTTTTTTGCAATTTATTTCAGTTTTAATAAGTTCTTAGTTTAGTTAAAAACCCAAAACTTGCATGGTTGCTAACCAAACCCAAGATAAGTAGGAAAATAATATGTCTAGTCCTCCGTTCCCTGTGTTCGATACCCTGTAAACTATACTGATATAATTCTCTATTTTTGCAGGATTATTTGGTGCAATACAGCAATCACCATGTGTGCAGTGTGAAGGAGAGTTAAATAGTTCATAAGAGTTTACCTCATCCTCTTCTCCTGCCATTAGACACTTTTCAGCAGTTTCTTCAGCTTCAAGCTCTAGGGCCATGAAAGCTGCTTCATCATCGGATGAATCCATGAAGGAGTTGACTTCTTTTGAGTCGTCTGAGAGTTCACCAGCTATGTATGCTTGTCTCTTCTTGGCGAATTTCTCTCTCCTTGCTTTTCGTGCTGCTCGTTCAGTACTACTGAGCTCAGGACAGTCATACTGATAGTGTCCTGGCTTCTTGCAGTTGTAGTAGGCAATGACTCTTTCTTCTTTGCTTTCGCTGTCTTTTGATGGAGCTGAGTCATCCCTCTTTCTGCATTTAGAAGTATGCGAGTCAGGAGTGCGTTTAGGCATGTATTCAGACTTACCTTTCGATTCTCGATAGGCTTTAGTCACTTTTCTGATCCGCTCCTTTTCCTTCTGATATTTTACGGCAAGCAGTGTGTACTTCTGAGCGAGACTTCCTTCTTGTATGTCGTTGAGAGAAGGTTCAGTCTTACTCGACGCAGGGGACGCTGTGCTGACTGATGCTTGTAAGGCATGGTCAATTTTGGTATCAGCTTCAGCTCGCTGCTTTCGTTGAGGTCTATCAAACTCGAATTCCTCTGCTTGAAGTTCTGAAAAGATATGGTCAGGAGTAACAATATCTAAGTCAGAATGTCGTAATAATGTAGCAAAAGGAGTCCAATGACCGTCCGGTAGTGCCCTCAGTATTTTGAGATTCATTTCTCGGTTGGAGAATGTCTTTCCCAGCCCGTTGATGGAGTTCATCAGATTCGTGAATCTGAAGCTGAGATCTTCTATGGTGTCTCCGGGCATGAGAGACAAACTCTCCAGCTTTTGGAGTTCTAGCGCAAGTTTGTTGGCTTTGATCTTCTGAGTCCCCCGACTCAGTAGCCCTAGAGCATCCCAGAGTTCCTTAGCTGTCTTGCATTCCTGAACCCTACCGAGATAAGAATCACTTAAGGTGGTTAGTATGGCATTCCTGGCGACTCGGTCTAAGTTATGAAGTTTCTTCTCCTCAGGGGTGAAGAGACTTCTGTCCTTGGGAATCTTCTCTCCGGTCACCATTCCTCCTCCAGCTTTTTGATCCTGAGTTACGACACTATCTATCATAGGAACGATAGGTCCTTCCTCAAGTACTTCGGTCATGCTGTCGTGAAGGGAGATAGCCAAAGCTGAGGCTGCCAACAAGCCTAAAGAAAAGACCTCTCAAGGCAAAACTAAGGCACTAGCTCGAGGCGGAAAGAAAACTGCTAGGTTGCCTCCAAGGAAGCTCAAGATTCATGATGATGAAGATAGAGAAAAGGAAAAGGAGCAACAGCAGAAGAATACTGAGAAGCAGGGTACATCCAAAGAGCAATCCAGTACCCCTGCTGACTCAGAAGACTCTCCTCACCAACCTTCCTAAATGAGATCCAAAGAACATGATGCTGAGATCGAAGCCATTTTCGCTCAGATGGATAAGTATCTCTACAGAGGAGAGGAAGCCAGACAGATAGAAGCTGCCAGACAAAGAATATATATGGCAGATCTTGAGGCACTGAGAATTGTAGGAATAATAGGGTTTACAGTAAGGCTACCTTCCTCCTGGTGTGTTGTCGCGGCTCCGATTGTTGCTCCTGTATCAGATCTTCTGATCTGTGTCCCGGCCTTTTTCTCCCTCTAGGTGGTCAGAGATCTGAAGAAAATAAATTTATTCTCTCTCTATAAACTCACGCCACTCTCGATTTTTATGAATCAATTGTGTGAGTTTCTGAACAGAATACTAATATATATAGGCTTCAAAAACCTATATAATATTAATATATTTGTAGCCCATTAATTTAATTATAATCCAATGGGCTTCTATTAAATCAGCCCATAATATAATTAATTAATTTATTGGGTTACTAATATTTATCAATTAATTAGCCCAGCCAATTAATTCCAGATAAATAACATTATTAAATAATGTAAAATACATTAATCCATTAATAATGAATTTCGAGAGATAATAAATTACTAGGCAACTAATTGGGCGGATCAGGGATCCAATACAAGAAATAAAGTCGGGCCTCCAATTAATTAATTATCCATGCTCGGCCCAGAGCAAAATTAATTAATTAACACGCATTCATTCCACTAGAGAATCCGTGCCGACTTACCCCTTTATCCCAATTTGAGCAAGGGCTTGTATTTTAGACTTAATCGATCTCCGTATTTAAGATAGAAATATCCGTTAATTAATTAAGCTTACCGATCGCTTAAATTAATTAACATCTTGTATTCTCGAGTAGTACCACTCGACCTTATTAACACACTTTGAACTTAATCAACCGGCCGGGTTTAGTGTGCTAATCCTTTCGAGTTCCTCGGGGGATATTATCAACCCATTTCCGGGATACGGCCGCAAGATACGGACAACCGGACTGAGCCACAAATGACTACTAACACCCAAGATACGTAGATCCGGTCGCTCATTGGACGTTCACCATAGTAGGTCAAAGTGATAGATAGCCAAATGCACTCAGCTGAAGTCTTACCAAGCTTAAGACTAGCTAAGTCACCGAGATCTTGGTTTTCCACTAATGTCAGTTAGGAAAACACATCTCACTGTGATCCGTCAATACACCACCTTAAGTGTACCAGTAAAGACAAGCAGCTAAGACAAGCCACTTCTTATCTAAACTGCAGCTTAAACCGACAACTTCATCCTTAAGTTGTCTCAGCTGTGTTAATTGTTTATATCTTGTTAGTTCAACCAATTTGTGTTGTCTTCTGTGATACCCGACACACCACACAAATCTAACTATTATACAAGATAAAAGATAACATGTGCAAATATACATATTTATCAGATAGGAGAATAAAATAGTGGTAAGGACAAAAACACATTGTATACAAGCATAAAAGTGCTTCTAGTATACAAAATCCCAACAATTCTCCCACTTATACTAAAGCAAACTTTTAGTATACAATGTGTCAGTTCTAAGTAAACTAGTATTTAGCTGCAAATCCTATCTATCACTTCTCTTCTCCCACTTATACAAAAGTTTCTGCAGTCCTAAGTGGGGGGCATCTTTACCAGTCCTAAGCCACGAACATGCTTCTCGTAAGCCGGAATTGGTAAGCTCTTCGTGAATGGATCAACTATGTTGTCTTCAGTTCCGATCTTTTCTATGAGTACGTCACCTCGATTTACAAATTCTCGTATAATGTGGTACTTCCTGTCTATGTGTTTAGACGCCTTGTGAGATCTAGGTTCCTTAGAATTTGCCACTGCACCCGCATTATCACAATAAATTGTGATTGCCTTAGGCAAATTCTGAACTATATCAAGATCTTGGAGAAAATTCTTGAGCCAGATTGCCTCTTTCGAGGCTTCTGAAGTAGCTACATACTCTGCTTCCATGGTTGAGTCCGCAATGCATTTCTGCTTTGCACTCCTCCATGAAATGGCTCCACCTCCCAAGGTAAACACATAGCCGGAGGTCGACTTCTTCTCGTCTCTGTCAGCCTGGAAATCCGAGTTTGTATAACCCAAAGGCACAAGCGTGCTCGATTGGTAAACAATTCTATAATCTCTAGTCCGTTTAAGGTACTTGAGAATATTTTTCACCGCAGTCCAGTGCTCTTGTCCAGGATTAGACTAATATCTTGAGACCATGCCTACAGCATATGAGATATCTGGTCTCGTACAAAGCATTGCATACATGAGACTACCGACAGCGGAAGCATATGGTATTAGTCTCATACTTTCTATCTCTTCAGGCATTTTAGGGCACTGATTCTTGGATAGAAAAATGCCATGTCTGAAAGGTACTAAACCTCTCTTGGCATTTTGCATGCTAAAACGAGTAATAACAGTATCAATGTAGGATGCTTGTGACAAGCTTAACATCCTTTTCTTGCGATCTCGAATAACCTTGATCCCACGGATGTAAGCAGCTTCACCTAAGTCCTTCATTTGAAACTGCTCGGATAACCATTTCTTTACGTCTGATAACACTTCAACATTGTTGCAAATGAGAAGGATGTCATCTACGTAAAGTGTAAGAAACACCACTGTTCCATTAACACAGATGCGGTATACGCACACCTCGTTCGGACAGGATACAAATCCATAGGATTTGACTACCTCGTCAAAACGCTGGTGCCATAACCGAGAAGCTTGCTTAAGCCCATAAATAGACTTCTTAAGCTTCCAGACTAGATGCTCTTCGCCCTCCTTCACATAACCATCTGGTTGTTTCATATAGATGTCTCTACCTTTTTCAAGGTGCCCATTTAAAAATGCGGTCTTGACATCCATTTGCTAGATTTCTAGGTTCATGTGAGCTGCTATGGCAAGGAGAATTCTAATAGACTTGATCATTGCTACAGGCGAGAAGGTTTCTTCATAATCGATACCTTCTTTCTGGGTAAAACCCTTTGCCACTAGCCTGGCCTTAAATGCCATGATCTCTTCATTTGAACCTCTCTTTCTTTTGTATACCCACTTACTACCAATGGCCTTGCAGCCCTCAGGTAGTTCAGTGATCTCGTATACATCCATATCAGTTATGGACTTCAATTCTTAGTCCATGGCGATTCTCCAAGAATCTGCATCTATGTCTCCCACTGCTTCGTTGTTAGTCCAGGGATCCACGGTGTCTTGTTCATCTGCCGGGAGATGGTCATAAGTCTCCCCAGTGAACATATACCGATCAGGTGTGAATATCACCCTCCCACTACGTCGAACAGTGTCAGGAGTTGGGTTAATAGATTGTGCAGTTGCTCGTGGAGCTCTATCTTGCACAACTGGCTCTGTGAGTGGGTCTCGATCACCTTGTAATTCCTCAAGGATTATCTCGACTCGAGACTTATGATTACTAATATAATCCTCTTCTAAGAACCGAGCGTTGGTGCTAACCACGATCTTCTGTTCTTTAGGATCATAAAAGATCGTGGTTAGCACCAACGCTAGGTGCTAACCAACTTGTCGGCCTGTTTATTCAAGACATAAGCAGGACACCCCAAATCTTTATGTGGTGCATACTGGGCTTGTGCCCGCTCCACAACTCGACTGGAGTCGTGTTAACCGACTTGGATGGCACACGGTTCAGCAAATATGCTGCAGTCTCTAGGGCATATCCCGAAAAGGAAACTGGCAAAGTTACATAACTCATCATGGACCGAACCATCTCTAAGAGAGTTCGGTTCCTTCTCTCCGACACACCATTCCGCCGAGGCGTGCTCGGTGCCGTCGGTTGGGATGTAATCCCACATTCTGTCAAGTAGTCCTTGAACTCGTTGGATAGGTATTCCTCACCACGATCGGATCGTAGTGTTTTGATTTCTTTACCTAGCTTCTTCTCCACTTCTGCCTTGAATTCCTTAAAGGTTTCAAAGCAATCCGACTTGTGGTGAAGAAGGTAAACATATCCATACCTCGAGTAATCGTCAGTAAATGTGACAAAATACTCATACCCTCCACGAGCTTGTGTAGACATAGGTCCACACAAGTCAGAATGTATCAAACTTAATGCTTCTGTAGCTCTATAACCCTTTGCCTTAAAAGGCCTAGTCACCATCTTACCTTCCAAGCAGGATTCGCAAGTTGGAAATGGTTCAACTTGGAGAGACTCCAATGATCCATATTTCACCAACCTTTGGATCCTATTTAGATTGATGTGACCTAGTCTTAAGTGCCACAGATAAGTTTGATTTACCTTAGAAGATTCTTTCCTCTTCTTAGGATTTAATGATGAGGAAGCAACATTAACAGATGTACATGGATTAGATGTAATAGTATATAGAGATCCATTTAAAGTCCCATTGCAGATAAGATCTTTCCCTTTTGAAATCGAAATTTGATCATCAAAAACAGATCTATAACCATCCACAATAAAAAGTTTTGAAACGGAAATAATGTTTCGCCTAAACTCAGGCACCAATAAAACATCTCTTAATACTAAAATAGAGTCTAAAACAGGTAAATGTAAATCTCCAATGGCAATAGCTGGAACTCGCGATCCATTGCCCATGGAAACCACCACCTCGCCATCAGCCAGAACCCTTTTCTGCAGAAACCCCTGCAAGGTGTAACAAACATGATCGGTTGCTCGGAATCTACTACCCATTCATGGGTAGATGCGGAAACAAGCACGATTTCGATTACTAAGGCGATGCGTGTACCTTTCTATTTTGCCTTGAAGTCAGGACATTCAGTTTTCCAATGTCCAACCTTACCACACTTGAAACACTTCCCCTTAGGTTTTTTTTTAACCCCTGCAGTGGGTGCTAACTTCGTGCTCCCACTATTTTTCTTAACGTTTGTAGCCTTCTTGCCCTTTTTCTGGAACCTACCTTTCAGAGGGTTCCTTGAGCTGCTAGTAGTGTTCAAGATTTGGGTTCCTTTACCTTTAGTCTGACCCATGATTCCTTCTGCAGTAATCAACTCACTCAAAAGTTCTTTCAGAGTGTAGTCTTTCCTTGACATCACTACATTTAGGCGGAAATTCTCATATGACTTAGGTAGTGAATGTAGAATGACGTCTATCTTGATGCCAAGATCCAAGACGCCACCAACTTTTGCAAGCCGATCTAGCGGCTCGATCATATGTAAAACATGATCCCGCACGGATGCACCTTCGGTCATCTTGCGGTAGTAACCGCCTCGAAGATGAAATCTCCGAGATCCGTCGGTCTCACCGAACTTTTCAGCCATGGAATCCCATATCACTCCCGCATGAGGCGTATTATCATATCGTGAAGCAAGAGAATCAACCATAGTGGATAGAATGACAAAACGAGTCTTATCATTATCCTCTATCCACTTTTCGGATTCCCTTATTCGCTCCTCGGTCGCCCCTTCTTCGGGGAGTTCGGGTTCAGGGGTACTGAGAACATACAAGATCTTCTCATTTTGGAACATTAGTGTAAGGTTTCTCCTCCACTCTTTAAAATTGTCAACACCCTTTAAGGGTCGGCTCATAAGACCATTAACAACGGCTTGAACATACATATCTGAAAAATAATGTAAAATAAAGCATGTAAGGAAAATATTTGCACATAATTCGTAATTAACGATCATTGTAACCTTTTGAAAAACCAATGATGTTAAAAACCTCGAACCGCTCTAGGAATTCCACTAGCAAGCCACGCAGTGGGACGTTTACTAGCATAACCCTAAACCAAGCTATTTACCTAGCTCTTTAATTCCAATCCACGTCAAGGTTCTTAAGACGAATGGAATTAATAGTTCGATATTCTCGGACCATGTCACTATTAAAACGCGGGAAGGGACTTCGAGGGAAGTGAATTGTACTGCGGTGACATCTAAGCATTGACCATTAATTTGACCAAAATAGAATCAAATTCTTGAAATTGACATACTTACTCGAACCACGCCGCATTCAATTTGATCTAATTAGCCATCCTATTTAATTATTATCTTCTAGAGTACTCGTGTTTACTAGGCACGCAAGCCACGCAGGTGGACGTTTACGGCTTCGCTCCCACTACTCAATAATAATTAAATATTGTTTTGGAAAACTCATCTCACAAAACTGGTAGCTCAAAAATGCAAGCAAGCCACGCAGGTGGACGTTTACTCACACAATCTTACTACTTTCGTGTAGAGTCCAATTAATGGAGGTCCGATTAATTGTTTAATATCCAAATTAATGGAATCTAATTAAACATTTAATTTTAAAAATTGCTTAGTCTTTTTATTCAAAAGGTTTGTAGCAAATCATGCATATCACATAATTCCTAAAGCATGCAATTTCTAAACGCATATAATAAAACGTGCTCGCGAAAAATAAAACATGCTTTAGCAACGACATAAATCCTATTTACATGTTTTTCTAAGCGCAATTAATCACATAATCGCATGCTAAAGCATAATTAAAAATAAATACGCAAATAGGAAATTTAAAATCGTTATCGGGCTTTAAAACACGTAATCCCTAACTATTACATTGCCCGATCAAAATACAGATCTTCGAAATCTTCAAAAATCATCGAATCTGGAAACTGCGTCGAAAAACCGCACCGAACCTGCCGCCGCCACGTCATCGGGGGGGTCCGCCACGCGTGGCAGCCACGTGGCGCATACATGGACGCCAACTCGGCTAGGGCCGACGTGGCGCGCCACGTCGGCCGCGCCACGTCATCATCTTCCTCACAAAACTGCCGCCGCCACCATCTTCTTCCCGGCCGGTTTCCGATCGGACGTATACACCGAGAGGGTCGCCGGATCACGGAGAGGCCGGAACCGGCCTCCCCATGCCGAGACGCCGCCCGGAAATGGCGTGAATTGGCGCTGCGCGCGCAGCGCGTCTGCCGCCGCAGCGCGCACCGCCGCGCCGTTTTCAAGCGTCTCCGCCCCTCCTACACCGTCTCCAGCCCTGACCGATATCCCCAGGACGTCGGATCTGTGAAGAACGGTCGCCTGGAGCCGCCGCCGTGTCGCGTGCAGCGCGATAAATCGCGCCTCCGCCGCCGCGCGTTCGCCGCCTAAATTCGACTTTGCCGAGCCGCGATTCGATCAATTGAAAGAGTGGAAACGTAATTGGAACACTCACGACCACCGGGTAATGGATTCCGGCCGAGATTAGTTCCTCAATTTCCCGAATTTCAAACGATTCGCCGGAACGAATTCATGGTGAGCAGCGAACTTCAGACTTCGATTTCGATCGCATCCGGGATCTTATGATCCCTTGCGACCTATCGACGCGAAGCTCGTAAGACGAGGATTCCAACGGTGCAAGCCGATCGTCGATCCGACGTCGGACGCGCCGGGAATATCCGCCGCAAGATGCGGCGGAACCCTAGAAAACTAGGGTTTTCCTGCGAAAATCTGATTTTTCGTCATCTCGATTTTCGTGCCTCCCGGACCAATTACAGTACAACAAACAGTACAATCACATAGTACATTGATCCTATCAACTACTCGTGGATTTTCTCACGAGAAAAACGTTACAACGGGGTCAAAACAGTGGCTCGCAGGCCGCCCCAAACACGAAATAGCCCGATAACGATGAAATAAAACCTAATTATGCAACAATCAGAGCCTAAACCTGGCTCTGATACCAATTGTAGGAATAATAGGGTTTACAGTAAGGCTACCTTCCTCCTGGTGTGTTGTCGCGGCTCCGATTGTTGCGCGTCTGCCGCTGCAGGCGCGCACCGCCGCGCCGTTTTCGAGCGTCTCCGCCCCTCCTACACCGTCTCCAGCCCTGACCGATATCCCCAGGACGTCGGATCTGTGAAGAACGGTCGCCTGGAGCCGCCGCCGTGTCGCGTGCGGGCGCGAGCAATCGCGCCTCGCCGCCGCGCGTTCGCCGCCTAAATTCGACTTTTCCGAGCCGCGATTCGATCAATTGAAAGAGGGGAAACGTAATTGGAACACTCACGACCACCGGGTAATGGATTCCGGCCGAGATTAGTTCCTCAATTTCCCGAACTTCAAACGATTCGCCGGAACGAATTCATGGTGAGCAGCGAACTTCAGACTTCGATTTCGATCGCATCCGGGATCTTATGATCCCTTGCAACCTATCGACGCGAAGCTCGTAAGACGAGGATTCCAACGGTGTAAGCCGATCGTCGATCCGACGTCGGACGCGCCGGGAATATCCGCCGCAAGATGCGGCGGAACCCTAGAAAACTAGGGTTTTCCTGCGAAAATCTGATTTTTCGTCATCTCGATTTTCGTGCCTCCCGGACCAATTACAGTACAACAAACAGTACAATCACATAGTACATTGATCCTATCAACTACTCGTGGATTTTCTCACGAGAAAAACGTTACAACGGGGTCAAAACAGTGGCTCGCAGGCCGCCCCAAACACGAAATAGCCCGATAACGATGAAATAAAACCTAATTATGCAACAATCGAGCCTAAACCCGGCTCCGATACCAATTGTAGGAATAATAGGGTTTACGAAGAAGGCTACCTTCCTCCTGGTGTGTTGTCGCGGCTCCGATTGTTGCTCCTGTGTCAGATCTTCTGATCTGTGTCCCGACCTTTTTCTCCCTCTGGGTGGTCAGAGATCTGAAGAAAATAAATTTATTCTCTCTCTATAAACTCACGCCACTCTCGATTTTTATGAATCAATTGTGTGAGTTTTCGAACGAAATACTAATATATATAGGCTTCAAAAACCTATATAATATTAATATATTTGTAGCCCATTAATTTAATTATAATCCAATGGGCTTCTATTAAATCAGCCCATAATATAATTAATTAATTTATTGGGTTACTAATATTTATCAATTAATTGGCCCGGACCAATTAATTCCGGATAAATAACATTATTTAATAATGTAAAATACATTAATCCATTAATAATGAATTTCGAGAGATAATAAATTACTAGGCAACTAATTGGGCCGGATCGGGGATCCAATACAAGAAATAAAAGTTGGGCCTCCAATTAATTAATTATCCATGTCTCGCCCGAGCAAAATTAATTAATTAACACGCATTCATTCCACTAGAGAATCCGTGCTTGACTTACCCCTTTATCCCAATTTGACCAAGGGCTTGTATTTTAGATTTAATCGATCTCCGTATTTAAGATAGAAATATCCGTTAATTAATTAAGCTTACTTGATCGCTTAAATTAATTAACATCTTGTATTCCTGAGTAGTACCACTCGACCTTATTAACACACCTGAACTTAATCAACTGGCCGGGTTTAGTGTGCTAATCCTTTCGAGTTCCTCAGGGGATATTATCAACCCATTCCTGGGATACGGCTGCAAGATACAGACAACTAGCCTGAGCCATAAATGACTACTAACACCCAAGATACGTAGATCCGGTCGCTCATTGGACGTTCACCATAGTAGGTCAAAGTGATAGATAACCAAATGCACTCAGCTGAAGTCTTACCAAGCTTAAGACTAGCTAAGTCACCGAGATCTTGGTTTTCCACTAATGTTAGTTAGGAAAACACATCTCACTGTGATCCGTCAATACACCACCTTAAGTGTACCAGTAAAGACAAGCAGCTAAGACAAGCCACTTCTTATCTAAACTGCAGCTTAAACCGACAACTTCATCCTTAAGTTGTCTCCATTTGTTAACCTTGTTTATATCTTGTTAGTTCAACCAATTTGTGTTGTCTTCTGTGATACCCGACACACCACACAAATCTAACTATTATACAAGATAAAGGATAACATGTGCAAATATACATATTTATCAGATAGGAGAATAAAATAGTGGTAAGGACAAAAACACATTGTATACAAGCATAAAAGTGCTTCCAGTATACAAAATTTCAACAAGAATTCGTACTGAACAAGAGGCCAGGCTGAGAGTACCTTCAAAAGTTGATATTCCTTATCGATACAGAAGGTTCAGGAAGCCAGCTGATCTGAAATCGCATAGATGGCCAAGGATAGACGATTGGATGCCTGTTCAGTTTACTCAGAGAAGGGAATCTGCAAAGATAGAGTTTATCAAGCGCAATTATTTCTGGAGGTTCTGGCCAGACAAGGCTAAGACTGATGCTTACACAGAATGGATGATGATAACAGACCGGATCTATACGTATACTTGCATAAAGCCGTGTCTGAAGGTATAGAAGTCAGTGTTCCTAAGCCCAGAATCATATCTCCGCCTCGAAGAAATGATGACTCAGTCCATCATGGAGTAATAGAAAAAGAAGTGAAGAATGCTGCCGCAAACAGAGGACTTGAAGAAGATGAGCCAACAGACTTCGCTGAAGACCTGAAGCTGAGGAAGAACTCATACAGAATGTATGGCTTGCCCCTGCCTGAGTCAGAATCTCAAAACTTTATGGACAGGATCAAGCAGTACAAGCGTTCTTAGTATTAGATTTCTTTATCTTCCTAGCTTAGAAAGAGATGTAATGTACTGAACTTTCATATCTTATATATACATTCTCTTTTGGCTCAGACAATATCTTATTGTCTAAACAGCCGTGTTTGTTTTATGCTTAAACACTCAGAATCACTGAAGTGATTGCTGACTCACACACTCACTTTATCTTACTTTTCAGCTTATTGCTTCTCTAGATCGATAGTCTAGTTGTTGTGTTTCGGGGAATCGTTTAGATAGAGGGAAATTGTTTTGCCCCTGCTCCCCTCGGTAGACTAGAACTTGAAGAACAAACTCCACTAATCCTACTTGTAATAATGTAAGGAGCTCGTTTCGATAGTTTAGTGTTAGCATAGATGATAGGTTTTGGCATCATCAAATAGGGGAAATTGTTGGGTGATGATTTTATCCTCAAAGACCTTTGTTATACTTAGTGGGAAATGATTACGTCTTCAAGACCGACCGTAAGCTCGGTAGCCTCGTGCTCGTACCTATCCGAAGATTTGAAGATCCCAAAACCCTATCTTGATTGATGAACCATTCCCGTGTAATTGTTTTGTCTCTCGAGGGTTTCGGACTCGGTAGACACTCGCTTCCGGTTAAGGCGGTCGGCAGCTTATCGCCTCGGCACCGTAAGTAGAAGACTCGTATTTACTCGGCCTCGGCGAGGAGCAAAGATATCGAAGGAGTCGGAGAACCGAACTCAGCGGGAGTAGTTCATCGAACTCGTAGCCGACCATCGTAGAGTACCCTCAGCTGTCTCTCTACTAAATGAAGATCAGACTCAGCAACGGCAGACAGTCTTCTGAACTGTCAGACACTTTTTGAATATACAATCAGTATTGTCAAGTACGAGGAAGAGAGAAGTCAGCTTCAGTATGCCTCGAAGTCTGTTCCATCTCAACCACTCCACAATCCTCGACAAATGACAAGCATACACGTATCTCTACCTACTAAAGCTGCAAGTCAACATATTTCCAGAAAAGGAGGGAAAGGACACAGTTACATCCTTCAAAAAGAGCCGTTAGCTACCAAAAGAGAGAGAAAGGAAGATCATCTCCAACGGATCTTTTCCAATCTCTGCTCTATAAATAGAGGGACATTTCAAGCCTTAAAAGAGAAGAGGACACAAGAGAGAGAGACGAATGCGCATAAGCTTAACGACGAAAACAAACACAAGCATTCAAACGAGCTAGAACCAGAAAACCCTAAGTCTTCCGCAAGAATTTGAAGATCTATCTCCGGCGAAAGACTACCTTCTCAGCTCATAGCCTCTAGTATCCAAATCGACGATACACGAACCTAAAGCTTATTTCAGCTGTTCGTCGATCTAGAAACCACTCTCTCATTCCCTATCCCTCTAACCCTAAGCTCAACAGAATATACTTATAGCTTAGACGAAGGAGTTCATATTTGAACCTAATCCTTATTGTAAAAGGACTCCTTCATAGTTGGAGAAGTTTGTCAAACACTTTAGTTTGATGCCTTTGTAAACTGGGACTTGCTCAGTATAATCCCCAAGCCACGGCTTTGTCCTGTGCACAAGCTGACTGAGACTAACTCAGTATAATAAATAGCCTCCTGAACTTTTCGGGACAGTGGACGTAGGATCGATTGATATCCGAACCCACTTTAAAAATCTGTGTCTTGTTATTGCTTTCTGATTACTGTTGCATTGATTTTACTGTTCATACTGAAAACCTACTTTATAATCATACAATCGGCTCTCAAAGATACCGAATCGTCTATTTGCCGAACCGAGACTTGCTAAAACGTTTTTTCCACTCAACTGATTTGGGCCTACACTTTTCCGCACCGCTGAACTCTACCTGTTTGATACTGAATTCCGATTCAGTCAGCTAGCAGATCTCAGTAGAGTCAGACTCTTTGCCACACACGATTCAGAACAGCTATTTGGTCTGCTGAATTATTTCAGTACGGCACTTTCCTGAACAGGACTGTTCGTGTTCGAAGTTGACAAAATCGGAGTCAGGTGTATTTACCCCCCCTCTACACCTGACCGTACACTTGGGACCAACAATATGATAGCTTATAATATTATGAAAAGAAAGTATCAGAGCAATCAAATTTAAGAATATATCAGAGCCTCATCAAATTAAAAAAGTCATAGCCTACTAAAGGTATCAGGGCCGATACAACTAAATTATTGGAGCTCAGAAAAGGATCAAAACTCTTTGTAGCTAATCATCTAATCAATAATTTCCTTCTAACAATATCTAAACGACAAATTCCCCCAAAGTCATATTAGAAAGCAATTTCTCCATATATATATATATATCTAAGAGACCCTTCCCCCTTAATAATAGCAAGAAAAGTTTCGGTGCAGGGGGGGGGGGTGAATACACCTGAAAAACTTTCTCAACTTAAAACGCGAACAGTCCCTTTCAGGAAGATGCTGTACTGAACTGGTTTGGTAAACCAGATAAGTTGTTCTGAATCGCGTGGCAGAGTGACTGACTTCACTAAGGCCTGCTAGCTAACTTAGGTCAGAATTCAGTATCGTTCAGTAGAAGTTTAGTAGAGTGCGGAAATGTGTTGGCCCAAATTAAGTTGAGTTAGAAAACATTTTTAGGAAAACTGTTTCAGTATATTAGTGCAGTCTTTTAAGCTTTGCTGAATCACAGTTGACTGATTTGAAAGATCTTTTCAACATGAACAATAATCAATGCAATAATAAAAACAGAGCACATAGAACACAAGCAATTTTAAAGTTGTTCGGATCCAACAATCATACGTCCACTGTCCCGAAAAGATCAGATGTCTATTTTATTATACTGAGTTAGTCTCTAGGTGAGCTTCGATTTGAAATCTTCCCTCTATTTATAGATGAGAGACATGGAAAGATCCGTTGGAGACGATGACCCATGTGTCTCTCTCTTTTGGGTAGCTAACGGCTCTTTCAAAGTATGGTGGCAGAGTCTTTTACCTCTATTTCCGGAAAGATGTTGACTTGCATCTTTAATCAGAAAGTAGACAGCTGGCGGCTTGTCATTGGTCAAGGCTCAAGGAAGTAGGTGAGATAAACAGACTTCAAGGTAGATACGAAGTTGACTTCTCTATACCTCGTATGACTCTGCTGATTTGACTTATAAGATCTCTAACAGTCAGGAGAGACTGTCTGGCCGTTGTTGAGTCTGATCTATGTTCAGTAGCATACTCCTGCTGAGTTCAGCTCTACTGAGGATCAACTCTGAGTTCAGTGAGTTACTCCTGCTGAGTTCAGTTCCACTGACTCCTTTCAGTATGCTGCTTCTGCTGAGTCCAGCGCTACCGAGTCTTCTTCTCATGGTACTGAGGCTGATAGTCTGCTGAAGAGTCTAGCAGACAAAATTGAACGCTTGAACCATGTAGGAAGGATGTCTACTGAGTCTAAAACTCTCAGAGACAGAACAAACAAATACAACTGAATGGTTCATCAGTCAAAGTAGGGTTTTGAGATCATTCATATCTACTGAGCACTAGGGTACTGAATAATCTCCTAATAATTTCCCCCTATTTGATGATGCCAAAACCAAACACTACAAACTGTTAGAAACAAACTCCTTACAAATATTACAAGTAGAATCTGCGGAGTTGTTCTTGAAGTTCTAAACTACTGAGGGAGTACAAGGAAGAAATATCAGAACTTATACAGAAATCTAAACAACAATTTCCCCTTTTCTAACAACAATTTCCCTCTATAAATCTCAATCAAGAAAGAATCTATCAACCTAAGTAAAAACTGACAGAAACAAATATATATTCAGCGAGTGTGTGAGTCAGTAATCACTTAGGTGATTCTGAGGGTTAAGCATAAATAACAAGGCCATGAAGACAATAAGATATTATCGGGCCGAACATCAATGACGTTTTATATATGAGAATATTCAGTACAGTACATCAATTGCTATTCTAGAGAAGCATCAAAACAAGATGAAAAGAAGCTAATCAACTATCTTCTGAACTTTTGGATCCGCGCTTTGAAATCTCTGGAATTCTCCTCAGGCAGCGGCAATCCAAACATTGTGAACGTGTCTCTTCTGAGCTTCTGTATCTTCAGCATGTCAGCAGGATCTGACTCATCAAGATCATGGGCTTAGACTGCACTTCTGACCTCTCCTTCAATAACTCCAACATGCAATGAACTATCGAGCTTCAATGGAGGGGGCAAAGGTCTAGGAGCTGGAACTCTGACATCAATCTTGTCAGCTAGGGCTTTCTGAACTCTGGCATATATCTCAGGGTCGCTTTTCAGAAGCCACTCAGCAAAAGCTGTAGCTTTGTGCATGTCAGGCCAGTATCTCCAGACATAATACCTCTTGATAAAATCAGCTTTGAGCGTTTCCCACCTCTGAGTCCGCTCCCATGGCATCCATATATCAACTCTTTGTCATCGGTGAATCTTCAGATTAGTAGGCTTCCTGAGTCTTCTGTATTTGAAGGGAATTTCTGCTTTCTCAGGAACCCTCTCTCTAGCCTCTTTCTCAGTCCTGATCTTTAGAGCTTCTATATATGCGAGTCTGAGCCTCTCTCTGGCTTCACTGATCTGTCTGGCTTCAGCTCTTCTGTCTAGATACCTTTCCATCAAATCCCGTATTTCTTGCATTTCTTGTTCTTGGGCTTTGGAAGGGGAATATGATGGAACATGCTCTTGCTCTTCTTTTGACTCAGCAGGTGTTTGAGATTTTGATTTAGATCCACCCTGCTGACCAGTCTGCTGCTGCTGCTGTTCCTTCTCTTTCTCCTTATCATCTTCATCACTAATTTTCATTTTCCTAGGGGGTGGCCTTGATCTAGGCTTCCTTCCCCTTGAACTTTGGTCTTGCCCTTAGCAGGGGCTTTCTTGGGCTTGTTAGCAGCCTCTGCCTCAGCTATCTGCCTGGCGAGCTTTTCATCAGCCTCTATCTGAGCTCTCTCCTCAGGGGGTATAAACCTTTTGGTTCCTTTCTTAGGTGGGGTTGGGAGTTTCAGAATTTTCTTCCCCTTACCTTCCACCAGAGGAGGAAGAGGAGTTTTTTCCTCACTAGAATCCTCCTCAGCGTATTCAGCAACCTCCTTGATGATTTCACTTGGAGTCTGGGTTGCTGAGTCTCTAGGTCTTGAGCCGCTTGGGCCGGTCTCAGCAGGCACTACATCCCCTGCTGCTAAGACACCTAGCGCCTGACCTTGGGGTTCAGTCGGAGCAGATTGCTGAGTTTGAGTTGCTCCCTTTACTGACCTGATTCCCCTTGGTTCCTTTGGTATCCTTTCCCTTTCCCCCTTTTTGGCATCATCAATTGGGCCAAGGGTAGGAACCTGCACCTTCTGATTCAGACTGTTGTATGCTGAGGTCAGCTTATCTAAGGTTGCCTGCATCTTTTCAAGGCACTGGTGGAGATCATTCCTTTCTTCAATCAGCTCATCACCATATTTCTTCTGGAAGTCTCCACTATAGTTTGAATAGTTTGCAACTTCTGATCCATCTTTTCATCCGGAGCCTTCTGAATATTCTAGAGTCTAAGCTCTGAGGCCTGACTCATGAAAGATATGGATTCAGCATGGGCTGACTGGGCTGCTTCATAATCTTCAAGAAGTTTCTTCTGAGCAGCTTCCATCAGTTTCTGTTGCTTTCCATACTCGGCTCGCTGAGTGGCTAAGGCGTCTGTCAGAATGGTACAAAAGTCTGGAGCTGGAGAGTTCTGAATAGAAGTACAAAGCTCCTTTATCTCCTCACTCGGGCAAGAAGTCGGTTCTAAGCGCCCTGACTTCTGAGTGCCCTGGCCACAGTCTTAGAGCGTCGGGTTTTCGGGCTAGGCACTACCTAAAATGTAGACCCCAACAAAACTATACTGCGTCCACGGTCTATGTGGTACCAGCGACCGACTGTCCTGGTGGGAGGATGTTGAGTGGGATTTCAGCAGATGTAGTTGGTGGGGCATCCTCCTCTGATTGAGATCCCTCAACAGGCTTCTCAGGGCATCAGTAGCTGAGGCCTCCATCCCGATGGTCTCTGCTTCTGAAGCTGTCTCCGAGTCTTCAATTTCTAATGGAGAAGTCTCTTTCTCAGCAGACGATATGCTGCTGAGAGGTGGAATGTCTAAGGGGGTCTGAGTGATAGGAGTAGCAGGTTTAGCTCCTGACCCTTGTTCTACTTCCTCTCCTGTCTTGGTAGGAGTGGAGGTTTTCTTAGAGCCTTTCTTGGGCTCAGAAGACCCTGAATTGATCTGCTGAAGGGCTGTTGCCTTGCTCTGGAATTTGACTTTCTTGGGGTTGAAGTACCCTTTGTCAGCATAGATAGTGTGGTCAGCACCACAAAGATCTTCTATCATAACTGTCAGCTTCATCCCGTAAAGAAGCTTGCCCTTGACAGTCGGACATTTTGAAGTCTTGTCAAACTTTGCGGCCTGGGTCATGAACTTCTTCAGGAAGAATTCTGTCCAGTTGATTTGTGCATGGTTATATATTGCCATCATCATCTGAATCTTCGGTTTGGACACCTGATCGAATGACCTTGCCTGGCTAGTCAGGATCTGAGTGACTTTGTAAGCCAGTGTACTGTACTTGGGTAATATCGCATTCTTTGGAAATGCAGCCATAAACGTTGTAGGTTTGCCGCAAAAGATCTCTAAGTACTCATCCATGAGATCATCTTTATAACCGATAGTGCTGAAATCGGTGCTAGGAAGCTTAAAGCTCCGCTGAAGAGCTTCTCTGATGGACATCTGCTTTATCTCCGATACAGCACGGTTGGGGTCAGTGACATGATGAATGATGAATCTATCCCGGATATCGCCTTCTATTGATTCAGAGTTCAGATAGAGCTCTGAAATCTGTCGCGTAAGGAAGTAGGATGGTTTCCTGGATAGAAAGGCTTCCAGACCTGAAGCCCTCAACGCTTCGAAGATCTCCTCCATGAAGTCCAATTCACAGGCGTTGAAATCCATGATTGGCTAACACCAAACATGGTCTTTCTCGAGGATTTCTTCCATATTGACCGGAGTGATGACTAATCCTAACATGATTTTAATCTGAAAAAGAAAGTATCAGTATCAAAAATGTATTACAAAGAAATATACTTGATACTGAATATGCATGAAATTTACCACAGTGATTTCTGAGAAGTTTTAAGAGATGTTTGCAAAGAGTAGATGCTTTTTCTCAGACAATTTCAAGGGTTCAAAGTTGCAGAGTAAAATGGCGGTTTTTCTATCTTTGAACGTGTTTTATATGATCAAGAAGATGAACAGTTATTAATCCACGGTTCAATTTAAATCTACTTTATGAGATGGACGGCTAGGATTTAATGTTATAAAATAGGTAATGATCAACGTAGCCGCCTAAGTCAAATTACAGTTGTATATAGCCAAAGAAGTAACTTGATTAAACATGCATTTAATGCGCCGTAGAGTTCAGCATACTTAGCATATAATGTCATGTATTAAATGTAAACCGTTATATTAAATGACATTTTTAAGGCATTGAATACGAAGTTGAATC
>CM054813.1:26021537-26064680 GCA_028984105.1 Lavandula angustifolia
GTGAAATTCAGACTCTGCCAACAGGCGATGTAGTTGACCTGGTTGATTCTACTGACAGAATCAACAACAGGTAACAACGGTCAATGAGGAAGCCCCAGTGGTAACTGAGACCTCTACTGAGAATATAAACTCAGGGGGAACAAATACTGTTCCTGAGCTAAATGCCCCTGAACCTGGAAACTCAGTAGATCCTAACCTTTTTACTGAACTACTGCAATCACAGAACAGTACAACTGAAATGCCTAACACACTTCTTGACTATGCAGAAGTAGTATAAGAAGAAGAAGCCAGACTCCAAAACGTTCATGGCTTGACGCTCATTCTTCAGATCTCATAATCGGAGATCCATCAGCAACTATAAGGACAAGATCTAGATTAAGTCAAGGAGAAAGCTCACTCTATTCTTGTTTCTTGTCTACAGAGGAACCTCAGTCAATTGAGGATGCACTCAATGATGCTGACTGGATCATCGCTATGCAAGAAGAGCTAAGCCAGTTCGTCAGAAATGAAGTTTTGGAGCTTGTTGACAGACCTAGACATCAGCATGTGATTGGAACTAAGTGGGTCTTCAAGAACAAGCGTGATGACAACAACGTCATTGTTAGAAATAAAGCTCGACTAGTTGCCAAGGGATACTGTCAAGCAGAAGGAATCGACTTTGAGGAAACATTCGCTCCAGTCGCTAGATTGGAAGCCATTCGTCTATTCCTAGCTTACGCAATGCATCAAGGATTCAAAGTAAATCAGATGGATGTAAAGTCAGCTTTTCTGAACGGCGTACTGAAGGAAGAAGTCTACATGGAACAACCGCCCGACTTTCAACAGGGACATCAGGTGTACAGACTTCGGAAAGCTTTGTATGGGTTAAAACAAACACCCAGGGCTTGGTATGATACCCTATTAGACTTTCTACTTCAGAAAGGTTTTCAGAAGGGGACAGTAGATCGCAACCTGTTCAACATAAAGTCAGGAGATGACATCCTACTGGTGCAAATCTACGTGGACGACATCGTTTTCGGTTGCAGAAACGTGACTATATGTCAACAATTCGAGAAAATGATGAAAGAGAAATTCGAGATGTCTATGATGGGAGAGATGAACTATTTCCTTGGATTTCAAGTAAAGCAATCACCTGAAGGAATTTTCATCAATCAAGCCAAGTACACTCGAGATCTTCTGAAAAGATTTGGCTGTGACTCGAGCAAGCCAGTCAAAATCCCCATGAATACGAACTTCAAAATCGATCTAGATAAAGAGGGAGCTTCTATTAACTCTACTAATTATAGAGATATTATTGGTTCTTTATTATACTTAACAGCTAGCCGACCTTATATAACTTATGTTGTAGGTGTATGTGCAAGATTTCAAGCGGATCCCAAGCGAAGTCATCTAGACTCAGCGAAGAAGATTCTGCGATATCTAAGAGGAACACCTGACGTAGGGTTATGGTATCCTGCTGATGATAGTCTTATACTGACAGGTTATTCTGATGCTGATTATGCAGGATGCAGGATAGATCGAAAGTCAACTTCTGGAACGTGTCAGTTCCTAGGCAGCAAGCTAATATCTTGGTTTTCTAAGAAGCAGCATTCGGTAGCAACGTCCACTACTGAAGCTGAGTACATGGCTGCTGGATGTTCTGTGCCCAGATCCTTTGGCTTCGACAACAACTGAGAGACTATGGTATCATTCAGGATGAAGTGCCCATCTACTGTGACTCCACAAGTGCAATTGCAATAACTCAGAATCCAGTTCTCCATACGAGATGCAAGCACGTGGATATTCGACACCACTTCATCAGAGACCATGTCAAGAAGAAGGATATCAGAATGGAGAAAATCCATACTGACAAGAAAAGGGCAGACATACTGACCAAACCACTAGCTGAGAACAGATTCAGAGAATTATCAGTTGAGCTAGGTCTACTGGATCCTACTGAATCATGTCAGTAGAAGCACAACAATTGACATCAGAAGAAACCAACTACTGATGACAACAATTGGTATCAAGTGTAAGGAACCAGTACGATAGGTCAGAAGACTCAGTATAATGATTCAGTCGGGAGAATCAAACTGTAGACAGTTAGTGGAAACGTGGTCATCAGCACATCAACCATCCTCCTAAGTCTGAACGGTAACCAGCTGATCGTAAAAGTTCAGCTGAAGAGGTTTGCGTAGTATTACATACTTATTTTTTATCAAAAGCATGCTCGCATTTACTACCTCAGTCGCTTGCATTCAGTAGTTACTGAGCATTTATTTCCCGCCATTAATATTTTAAGGATAAGTCAGTAGGAAACCGTTCTCATTTAAAATGACTTAGTCTTTAATGCTGCCTGCAGCGCATTTAATGCATGTCTTCTCACTTACCTTAACTGCGCATAATCCTACGTGGGTCTATGGTAGAGGCGGCTTATGCAATAATTCCTTTTATAACATCAAATCTCAGCCGTCAATAAAAGTGAGAGATTAAACCCCAGCCGTCAGATCTAAATGGCTTGATACGCATGATCATATAAAATCTTTCATCTTCCACCTTCGTCTCACTTCTTGCCATTTACGAACCTATAGAGCTTTCTTCTGCAATTCAGTTTTTCAAATTAACTGCTCTACATCTGCTTATCTTAAAGCTCTAAATCATTCGGTAATGTAAAAAATCCTGCTTAAAACTCATACTAACTTACTCTATTTTCAAGTGCTAACGAGTTTTTCGCAGATTCTCATGGCGACGGTTCAGACACCCACCAACATCGATGAGATCATCCTTTCTCGCATCCAGTTCGAACCTACAATGGCTCTACGCCAAGTGGATATTCCGTATATGGAGCCCGTCTTCGAGGCTCTTGAAGGTTCTGGACTAGACCTGCTTATCTCTAAGCAACCGAGAGCTTACTTGCCCAGACAAGTCGCCTAGGTCTACTACAACTGGAGATCCCTTGATACAGGGGTAGAGGAATCCTCCTTCGCGTTCATGAAGGAAGTTGTTCCTCAATCATGGGATGCGAGTGAGCACGTCATCAACATAAGAGACGCTCTGGAATTAGCGTTCGATCTTCCGACCAGTGGAGTCTCCCCTATCGGATATAAGGAGAAGGAGATCAACTCCTATGTCCAGAAATTCTGTGGAAGAAAAGAGGTTGCCTTCAAGACGGCTCTGCCCAAGAATCAGCTGCTGCCACAATACCGAGGGCTCGCATACATTATCTCATACATCCTCACGAGCTCAGCGGGCTCTTATGATCAGCTTTCCAAGCCCCGCATTCAGCTGATGATGATCATCGATGATGGAGTCCAAGTCAATTGGACTGACTATTACGTAGCCGAGCTTAAGGCTCAGGCTCAGAAGTTCGCAGCCACACCCACTGGAGAGAGAAGACTGATTAGTGTGGGAAAGCTGCTGTATGGAACTAAGATGTCCATACTGATCAAGCAGTCAGTCTCGAGGAGTTCAGCCTTTGCTGACTCCAGATATTTCGACAGCAAGCTCGTCAAATTCAAGATAAGAGTCGCTGCTGAGAAATCCATCGGGCGAGGGCCGCCTGATCAGAAAAGAGTCACTTCAGACTTGCCCCTCGCTCCGACCCGCCTAAGAGGAAGAGGCTCAACAAGCCTGGACCTTCTGAGGTGCCAGCTAATCTTGCCTCCCCTCCACCCACTCAGGAGGAGCCACCCCTAGACGCGGACACAGGCATCGAAGGTGCCACGCTGAAAGATAAGGTCCACCGAATCAGCTCCTTAGAGACTCAGTCGGACAATGTCGGATCGACTGAGGAAGTCTCCTCTGAGTGGACCACGATGTATTCCACCCGTCTCCGAGCTACAGGAGAAGTCAGCGCTCAGATTCCTGAGATCGCTGAGCATCCAGACTTGGTGGACATTGCCATAAGGGCTAGGATACAGATGCTGCGGAGATTCCTCAGCTGGGATATACTTGAAGATCTAATCAGATCTCAGTCAGCTCTGTCCCTACATACCGAGGAGCAGGACTTACAATCAGCGATAGGGTTCGGGGAACCAGCTGATTTAGCTTCTTCGAAGACACAGCGTCTTTGCTATGCTATATCTCCTTAGCTTGAGATCCGCAGCACCAGAGCACAGCCCTTCGCCTCCATCTCATCATGGTAATGACGATGATAATAATGATGATGATGACATGGATCAGGCGCCACCTAAGGAAGCAGATTTGGGAGGATCTGCTGAGGGTCACACTCCCCGCGAACAAGGCCCCTCACCACCACCCTCCACATCAGGTGAAGCCCCGGTTGCCTCGAAGCCAAGTTGAGCGCAACAGCTCGCGACATCTGAGCAGAGGCTCGGAACCAGCAGTTATCAGATTAAACCAATCGGTTCCGTGTCCTCCAAGTTGATAAACAAAGCCATCCGGCGACAGGGAGACAAAAATCGTCTCCTTGTAAAAGACGTACATCTCAAGTGGGCTCAGTACACCAAAGCCCAGACTGAGAGCGTCGACCGACTGACTGAAGGGGTTAATAAGGTCTCAACAGCTCCTACTCCTTCAATCAATATCAAGGAGATAGCCGAGGCCGCCCTAGAAGCTCAGAAGGCGGACTTAGCCGCTCAGAGTCAGCAGCTCCTTATCTCTCAGCAGAAGACATTCTCTGAGCAGCTGACTCAGGGCCTTGCGGCAGTCCAAGCCACCATGGATGAAAGGAACAAAGTGGCCACCACCAGCCTTCAATCTGCCATAAAACAACAGGCGGAGGTCCTGAAGCTCATCCAGAAAGAGATCACAGAATCTCATGATCAGTCTCTGCTGAAACTCCGACAGGAGTCAGCCGCTCAACTCAGACTATTTAGAGATGATCAGGAGCAAGAATGGGACAAATACTGTGATTCCGTCAAAGACTTCGAATCCACCACCACCCTCATCAAGGATCTAGTCTTTAATCTAGATAAGGAGGTAATTGCCATCCGCAGTCGCCTCTCCCTGGCTGATGATGCCAAAAAGGGGGAAAAAGTTGAGGAAGAAGCTGAGGTACATGTACAGGCTGAGGCAGATCAGGCTGTGGTGGAGAAAGTCCCTGAAGTCCAAGTGATTAGTAAGGGGGAAGCTAATCAGGGGGAAGGTTCAGCTACTCAGGCTATAACCAGCTCAGTACCCCAGGGGGAAGGTTCAGCTACTCAGGCTGGAACCAGTTCAGCAGTACCCCTTCTCCAGTATGTCCAAGTCCCAGAAGTCCAAACCATCACGATCGAGCCGAGCGTGATTCATCCGCTAGCATATCGAGGACATCGCTCGATTCCTCGATCAGGAGGACGAAGACGAGCAATAGCCACTGCCATCGCAAAGGCCGGGGAAGGAGATTACAGTTGTCTATAGCCAAAGAAGTAACTTGATACGACATGCATCTAATGCGTTGCAGAGTTCAGCATGCTTTTACATAGAATGTCGTGTATTTAATGTAAACCGTTAATATTAAATGACCTTTTCTAGGCATTGAATACGAAGCTGAATCTGAGTCATAAATGCATAGAAATGTTCTATTAGCTACTGAGTAGAGATACGCAAACCTGTCAGCTAAACATTGTAGTCAGCTGATACCTCGTGTAGATGGTTGTTGAGTCCCTACGTACTGAATTTACTCAGTACTGAGAGTGAACATTCCCCCTTACTGAATGCTCCTCTCCGGAATTCGCTTACTCACGAGAGTCAGTAGGGTCCAGCAGACCTAGCTCTACTGAAAGTTCTCTGAATTTGGCTTCAGCTAGAGGCTTGGTCAGTATATCAGCCATTTGATGGTCAGTATGGATCTTTTCCATCCTGATATCCTTCTTTTCGACATGATCACGAATGAAGTGGTGTCTGATGTCCACGTGCATGCATCTCGTATGAAGTACAAGATTCTGAGTGATTGCAATTGCACTGGTACTGTCGCAGAAGATCGGTTCTTCATTCTGAATGACATCATAGTCACGTAGCTGCTGTCTCAGCCAAAGGATTTGGGCGCAGCAACTTCCGGCAGCCATATATTCAGCTTCAGCAGTTGATGTCGCTACTGAGTGCTGTTTCTTTGAAAACCATGAGATCAGCTTACTACCAAGGAACTGACACGTTCCAGAAGTTGACTTTTGGTCAATTCTACATCCTGCATAGTTAGCATCAGAATAACCAGCTAGTTCAATATTATCATCAGTTGGATACCATAAACCCATGTCAGGTGTTCCTTTGAGATAGCGCATAATCTTCTTTGCTAAGTCCATATGACTCGGCTTAGGATTCGCCTGAAATCGAGTGCACACACCTACAGCATAAGTTATGTCAGGACGAGTAGCTGTTAAGTATAATAAAGAACCAATAATAGCACAAAATTCAGTTTGGTCTACTGATACTCCCTCTTTATCAAGATCGATTTTCATGTTCGTGTTCATCGGGATCTTGATTGGTTTGCTGGATGTGCAACCGAATTTCTTGATGAGGTCTCGAGTGTCTTTGCCTTGATTGATGAACGTTCCCTTTTCAGATTGTCTGACTTGAAAGCCAGGGAAATAATTCATCTCTCCCATCATTGACATCTCGAACTTGCCCTTCATCATTTTCTCAAACTGCTGACACATGATGACGTTCTTCGAACCGAAGATGATGTCATCTACGTAGATCAGCACAAGTAATATGCCGTCTTCCAGTCGAATGATGAATAATGTTCGGTCTATTGTGCCCTTCTGAAAATCTTCTGAAGAAGAAACTCAGACAGGGTATCGTACCAAGCCCTGGGTGCTTATTTTAACCCATATAGAGCCTTTCTGAGTCTATAAACCTCATGTCCCTGCTGAAAGCCGGGAGGCTGTTCTACATAGACTTCTTCTTTCAGTACGCCGTTCAGGAAAGCAGACTTCACATCCATTTGATAAACTCTGAACCTCTGATGTGTTGCGTAGGCTAGGAATAGTCTGATTGCCTCCAATCTTGCAACTGGAGCGAACGTTTCGTCAAAATTTATCCCTTCAGCTTGACAATAGCCTTTTGCCACGAGACTTGCTTTATTCCTTACTATAATGTTGTTTTCATCTCGCTTGTTCTTGAAGACCCATTTGGTTCCGATCACATGTTGATGCCGGGGTCTGTCAACAAGCTCCCAAACTTCATTTTTCGTGAACAGATTCAGCTCCTCCTGCATGGCTATGATCCAATCAGTGTCCTCAAGTGCATCCTCAACTGATTGAGGTTCTTCAGTAGACAAGAAGCAGGAATATAAGGCGCTTTCTCCCTGACAGAATCTAGATCTTGTCTTTACGCTTGCTGAAGGATCTCCAATAATCAGATCAGAAGTGTGAGCGTCCAGCCACGATCTATGATGTTTCAACTCTTCATTTGAAATTTGTTCAACACAGATAGTAGGTGAGTTAGGCATTTCAGTTGTACTATTCTGAGATTGAAGCAATTTAGTTACAAGAGTGCTATCTACTAAGTCACCAGGTTCATGGGCATTGAGCTCAAGAACGTCATTAGTTCCCCCTGAATTATTATCCTCAGTAGAGGTCTCAGATACCACTTGGGTTTCTTCATCGACCTGAGTTACCTGGGATTGACTCTGTTCAGTAGAGTCAATTTGTTCAGCTACTTCTGCTGCTGGCTGAGATTCAGTAGACTTGTCTTCAGTTTCTTCATCTGAATCATCATCCCAACATAGCTGGATCTTTTCAACTTTGTCTTTTAAGCTCAGATCCTATAGCTGCTTATTGATGTCCTCAGATTCAGGTTTAGAGTTCCTGCTCCTGTCTTTAGTAGCAAACTCATTAAAAATAACATGAGGGCTTTCCTCCACGCAAAGGGTCCGATAGTTAAAAACTCTGAAGGCTTTGCTGACCCGGAAGTATCCTAAGAACACTCCCTGATCTGACTTGCTATCAAAAGTCTTCAGCTGGTCTTTCCCATTATTGTTGATAAAGCTTGAACACCCAAAAATATGGAAATAAGATAAAGAAGGCTTCCTGCCGTTCCATAATTCATATGGTGTCTTCTTATGCTGCTTTGTCAGTAGAGATCTATTCTGAGTATAACATGCAGTATCAGTAGCTTCTGCCCAGAATTTGGTTGGGAGTCATGAGTCTGCGAGCAAGGTTCTTGATGCTTCTTTGAGTGTTCGATTCTTCCTTTCAGCAACCCCATTTTGTTCAGGCGTGCACGCGGAAGACGTCTCATGCTCTATGCCTTCTGCCTTGCAGAACTCCTTTACCATAAAATTCAGGAACTCAGTTCCTCTGTCTGAACGTATCTTGATAATCTTAGTGTTCTTTTCGACACTGAGCTTTTTCAGAAGCGTTGGTAACTCTATTTTGACGTCAGACTTGTTGGCAATAAATATGACCCATGTGTAGTGCGAGTAGTCATCAATAACCAATAATGCATACTTCTTGCCTCTGATCGTCACCGGAGAGACTAGACCGAACAAATCCTTATGTAGCAGCTGAAGGATTCCATCAGTGGAAAGAGATGGAACAGGTGAATTTTGATTCCTTGTTTGCTTTCCCTTCAGACATGCTTCACACTGAGTGTCTTTGCTGAATACTTCATTCGGCAGTCCTCTTGCTAGAGTGTTTTTAGCTAATTTGTTGAGCGTCTTGAAATTGAGATGAGCGAGTCTTACGTGCTTAGAGTCACCCCCGTTACGTTGTCATTCTTTGCCAACAAACAAGCTTCGTGTTCATTGAGTTCCGGTCCGCCTACATAGATATTCTTTTTGCGTGAACCTGACAACACTGTTTTCCCTATAGATTTATCAATGACATCATAGAAACCAGCGTAAAAAATCACTATATTCGAGTTATCACAAAATTGACTAACAGAGAGAAGATTATGCTGAAGTCCTTCAACATATGATACTCGTGCAACTGTTGCAGTTCCAATGCTGAGTGTTCCACAGCCTCTGGTATAGCCTTTTGCATTATCTCCAAACTCGATTCGGGATCCTTCTTTAGTGGTATAATTCTTCAGTAGGTCCTTTTGGTATGTCATATGTCTTGAGCATCCACTGTCCACATAGCAAGGGTCCTTGTGCACCTGCAAAATAGAATTATATTTAGGTACCCTTTATTTTTTATATTGGATCCTTAGATGTTAGTTTTGGAAACCCAAATCCGTCTTACGACCCTGGTGGTCTCAAACAGTTTCCTTCCACTTTTATCAACATATTTGACCACTGGACTGGTCGATGCTGACTTTTGAGGCTTTACAGGTTCAGGAGTCCTGATCTTCTGAGTGGGTGCTGACCTTTTGCCTTCTGTACGGCTCTCTTCCTCTTCTTCTGACTTTTAGAACCTCTCCTGACTATAGGATCATAGTAATATGACCCATACTGAGCTGGATGCGTCAGCTGCGGAGGTCCATACTGATCAGCCCATTTTGCTTTGCTGGTTCCCCCTTGACTGAACTTGGGTGATTTGGTGTTGATCTTCTTGTCAGAATGCTGATAACTGGGATGAGGTGCCTTCATTGGCTAGGGGGTTCATTATCTCTGCATTTATGGTCTCCCCTTGAACAAACCTATCAGTTAGCCGATTTTCTGAGCGTACGGGGGCAGATGAGGAGGCTCCATGGCTGAATCCAAGTCCCTCTTTATAATGCTTAGGCTTGTTGCTTGCTAGCATCGCCTCAAGCTTCTTTTCAGCGCCCATGTACCGCTCCGTCATCAGGTTCCTCCAGACATGATCGCTCTTCTTCAACAATTCATGCTCGGTCTGAAGTCCTGACGCGTTTTGCTTCGATAGACTTAGTTCGAGATTTTTCTCGCCAAGTCATTGGTCGATGCGAGATCTGATCTTCTTGATGCTGAGACTTGGCCATCAGAGAGTTTATCTCCTCCCTGAGTCTCAACACAAGTACTTCTGACTCAGTAGCAACCTGACTCTACTAAGAAAGTCTATGATTCTCTGCTTTCAGGGTATCCAACTCCTGAAGAGTCTTACTGAGCTGCAGACTCATCTGAATCTGCTCGTCGAGTAGTTCTTCGTATGCAATCGCGACGTCCAGATTCTCGTCTGCACCTGAAATAGTATCATGTGTGTAGTGTGAAGAGGAGTTAAATGGTGCGTGAGAGTTTACCTCATCCTCTTCTCCTGCCATTAGACACTTTTCAGCGTCTTCTTCAGCTTCAAGCTCTATGGCCATGAAAGCTGCTTCATCGTCAGATGAATCCATGAAGGAGTCAACTTCATCTGAGTCGTCTGAGAGTTCACCAGCAATATATGCTTATCGCTTCTTGATGAACTTCTCCCTTCGAGCTTTGCGGGCTGCTCTTTCAGCAGTATTGAGCTCAGGACAATCATACTGATAGTGTCCTGACTTCTTGCAGTTATTGCAGGTAGTGAGTCTTTCTTCTTTCCTCTCACTGTCTTTAGACTGAGCTGAGTCCTCCTGTTTCCTGCATTCAGAAGTATGTGAGTCAGGAGTGCGCTTGGGTGTATATTCATTCTTACCCTTAGAGTCTCTGACAACTCTTGAGAGCTTCCGACGCCTCTCATTCTCCTTCTGATACTTTACGGCTAGCAGCGCGTACTTTTTGGCTAAGTTTCCTTCTTGTATGTCGTTTAGTGAAGGTTCAGCCATGCTAGACGCTGGAGCTGCTGTACTGACTAATGCTTTAAAGGCATGGTCGACTTGGGTGTCAGCTTCAGCTCGCTGCTTTCTTTGAGGTAGGCCAAACTCGAACTCCTCAGCTTTAAGTTCTGAAAAGATATGGTCAGGAGTAACAATATCTAAGTCAGAATGACGCAATAAAGTAGCAAAGGGAATCCAGTGACCGTCTGGTAGTACCCTCAAAATTTTGAGATTCATCTCTCGGTAGGAGAATGTCTTTCCCAGCCCGTTGATAGAGTTCATCATATCCGTAAATCTGACGTTGAGATCTTCAATGGAGTTACCAAGTATGAGGGACAATCTCTCCAGCTTCTGAAGTTCTAGCGCGAGTTTGTTTGCTTTGATCTTCTGAGTCCCCCGACTCAGTAGCGCAAGAGCATCCAGAGTTCTTTTGCGAACTTGCAGTCCTGAACTCTTCCGAGATAAGAATCGCTCAGAGTGGTTAGTACGACATTTCTGGCGATGCAGTCTGAGTTGTGAAGCTTCTTCTCCTCAGGGGTGAAGAGACTTCTGTCTTTGGGTATCTTCTTCCCGGTCACCATCCTCCTCCTTGTGTTGGGTCCTGAGCTACGACGCTATCGACCATTGGAACGATAGGTCCATCTTCTAGAACCTCTGTTATGCTGTCGTGCAGGGAAGTCAGATGAGCCTCCATTCTGACCCGCCATACTCTATAGTTCTCTACTGAGAACATGGGTACCATTCTGATTCCTGGCATATCAGACATAGTGAATAATGATATGAATGAAGAATGATATGCAGTGAAAACGTTTTCAGAATAACAACAGTCTTAGAGAACTCCTGCTATGATACCAATTGTTGGTCCCGAGAGTACGTTCAGGTGTAGAGGGGGGGTGAATACACATGAAAACTGATTTCTCACTTAAAACACAAACATTCCTTTTTCAGGAGAGTGTCGTACTGAACTAGTTCAGCAGACCAGATAAGTTGTTCTGAATCGCGTGGCAGAGTGACTGACTTTACTCTGGCCTGCTAGCTGACTAGAGTCAGAATTCAGTGCCGTTCAGATAGAGTTCAGTAGTGCGAAAATGTGTAAGCCAAAATTTAGTTATGTTAAGAAAATGTTTTATCAAGACAGTTTCATTATATTAGTGCAGTCGATTAAGCTTGTTGAAACTCAGTTGAATGATTTTAAAGATAATTTTTCAGTATGCACAGTAAATCAATGCGACAGTAAATAATGAACACAGAATACATGCGATTTTTAAAGTGGTTCGGATTCAACAATCCTACATCCACTGTCCCGAAAGATCTGGAGGCTATGTATTATACTGAGATAGTCTCAGTCGGTTTGTACACCGGACAAACACTGGTCTTGAGATTTATACTGAGCAAGTCTCAGTTTACAAGGTCTCAAACTAAGTGTTTGAAAAACTCTCCAACAGTGAAGGAGTCCTTTACAATAAGGATTAGTTCGACTACGAACTCCTTCGTCTAAGCTACAGATATGAACAATTGAGCTTAGGTTAGAGGGATAGGGAACGAGGAAGTGGCTTCTAGAGCGACGAACGGCTAAGTATAAACTCGGGTTCGTGTTCAGTCACTTTGGATACTAGAGGCTGTGTAATTCTGGTTTAGCTTGGTTCCCTATAAGCAGATATGTAGTCTTTCACCGGAGATTGTTTCTTCGAACTACTTGCGGAAGACTTAGGACATTTATGAGTTTCTCTTTGAATGCATTGAGTTCGTCTCTGTGTTTGTATATGCTCGTTGGTTGCTCTTATGCGAAGGTGTGCTTCAATTTGATTTTATCCCTCTATTTATAGAGTAGAGATGAGGACAGATCCGTTGGAGATGACGATCCTTTGTCTCTCTCTTTTGGGTAGCTAACGGCTCTTTCAAAGTATGGATTGTAGTGTCATTTCCCTCTATTTCTAGAAAGTTGTTGACTTGCAGCTTTAACAGATGTAGGACAGGTGGCTGCTCGTCATTGGTCGAGGTACAGGAAAGTAGGTGAGATAGAACAGACTTCAAGGAGATCTGAAGCTGACTTCTCTCTTCCTCGTATAGACTCTGCTGATTTGACTTTAGAGAAACTGACAGTCAGAGGACTGTCCAGCCGTTGCTGAGTCTGATCTCTGATTCAGTAGGATGCTCCTACTGAGTCGACTCTACTGAAGATCAGCTCTGAGTTCAGTGAACTACTCTCGCCGAGTTCGGGCCCATCGACTCCTTTCTTTATCTTGCTCCCGCCGAGTCCAAAAGATCACTGAGTCTTCTACTTCTTGTACTGAGGCATGTAATCAATTGAGCTCCTGAACCAGATGCAGAGTGTCTACTGAGTCTGAAACCTAAGAGACAGAACAAAAGGGTTACAACTGAATGGTTCACCAACCAAGATAGGGTTTTGGGATCTTCAAATCTTCAGTAAGTGTTCAGAGCGCAGGGCTACTGAGTTATATCTCAACTGATTGTGAGAAGACTGAATCATCTCCCAACAAAACTAATTTTTAATAACAATCGCAAGACGATAATAGTGTTGAAGAAATGACGAGTAGTAGAAATGATGTACCCGATCCCCTTGTCCAAGTAATGACAAGCAGTAGCAACATGCCGCCGAACATTACAACGGCACTAAACAACCAAATTTCAAGCGCGCCTGTTCATGCAAAAAAACTAGAAAAGTTCTCAGGTTCTGAATTTAAGCGTTGACAATCTAAAATGTTGTTTTATTTAACTACTTTGAATTTATCTCGATTCTTGAAAGAGACAACTCCAATTGTGGGGAAAAATGAATCCGATGAGCAAAAACGCATAGCGTCTGATGCATGGCATCATAGCGACTACATATGTCGGAACTATATCCTAAATGGACTTGATGACAGTTCTACAGTGTCTACTCGACTGCAAAGACGTCGAACGAATTGTGGGATTCTTTGGAGATCAAGTACAAGACCGAAGATGTCGGTCTAAAGAAGTTCGTTGTTGGACGATTCTTAGACTACAAAATGGTGGATACCAAAACTATAGTCGAACAAGTGCAAGAGATTCAATTGATCATAGATGATATCCTCGCCGAGGGTGTGGTCATTTCTGAATCCTTTCAAGTCCACAAGTGGTTTTGTGTTTACCATAGATGGAGGAGCAGTTTCATGGAAATCCTCTAAGCAGACTTGTATAGCTCGGTCTATAATGGAATCGGAATTCATTGCTCTAGACAAAGCTGGCGAATAAGCCGAATGGCTACGAAACTTCTTAGAGGATATTCCTTGTTGAGAAAAACCCGTGCCTCCCGTCTTGATACATTGTGATAGTATGTTTGCAATAGGGAGAGCACAATGTAGTATGTATAATGGTAAGTCTCGACATATTCGTCAAAGACACAATACCGTTAGACAATTGATCACTTGTGGAATAATATGTATTGACTATGTGAAGTCAAAAGATAATATTGCAGATCCATTTACTAAAGGTATTAATCGTGATCAATTGTACAATGCAGTAAGGGGAATGAGATTAAAATCTACACTAAAAGAACACTCTTAATGGTAACTCTACCATGATGATTGGAGATCCCATGAACATGGTTCAAAGAGACAACTAAGTTAAGAATGTTCAAGTTGTGCACTTGGAAACAACTAAAAATCCATTCTCGAAGCTGCTCCAACTGCAAACCTATAGATTGTGGTAAAGGGTAAGCGTATAAGCTTTTAATGATTCCTATAGCCTTATTGGTGCAGTATGGCAGAATACTCTTTATAGGAGATCACCTATATAAGTGAGAAGTGTGGCCGCTTCAAATAGAAAAACACTTATGAATCCAAGATATGGTCCAATGCCAAAATGGACACAACGTGAGAACGAAAGATATTGTATCTATTATTGTGTATATGTTATTGTCTTGGTTTACACGAAAGTTGATTGGTTCAAGACATCGCATTCACCGAGCAACGAGTAAATCCGTTAACATTATACTAAGGAAGGTTCAAAGCAAAAAACTACCTATCCTGATGCAATAATAGGTCATTGGGACTTTGGTTTGCATAACATTTTGCATTTGCATTTAATAATCTAACTTCCATGTGGGGGATTGTTAGAATTTTTAATTGGAAATTAGATTATTAAATTAATTAATATATAATTAATTTAAAGGATGCATTAGTTCATGAGATTTATGGGAATAATTAAAAGGATGTGTTGGTTCCTAGATGAATGAACATGTTACTTCATGGAATGGACACACTGTTTCATAAATTAAATGATGAATGAATGTGTTAATTCATGAAGTGATATGTTGGTTCATGCCAAGAGGTACTTGGAAGTTGAACAAATACAACCATTCACAATTCATCTTATTGTGAAGAGTTGTGTCCAATACGAAGAGTTGTGTCCATTACAAAGAGTTGTGTCTTTTGCTTCATATGTGTTTGTGAAGAGTTGTATCTTTTATGAATGGGTGCTTCAAAACTATAAATAGGACGATTTGTAGTAAAGAAAATACATTCAGAAAAACATGATTCCTTCTTCTTTCTTTTATCCATATTGTTTCACTCCATACATATAAATTAATTAGTATCTCCTTAGTCCCGAGATATCAAGTAGTTCGCCGGAATTACGAGAAGTAGTGCAATTACTCGTAATTGAAAAACCGTTATATTTTGGAGATGAATGCTATAGACCGCTTGCACCGAGTAGCGGAGCATTATCGTCTTGAGGAGAGAGAGTCTAACTCTTGCCTCGGTTTGCATTTCGTTATTTTTGCTATTCAATTTTTCATATGTTGTTTGTTATGTTGTTATAGTATTTACTAACATTTGGTTTTATTGTCGCTACATTTCTACACACCTAATTTTTAATAACATATATATCATTTGAGAGTTTACTGATAGATAGCAAATTAAATTTAAAATGAGATACAGTGCGAACTATGGTCGTGCCGTTAGCAATTCAACCCGGCCAATGCCGCAAACTACTATGCTCTCACCATTAGGTTCTTTTACTAGTAACTCTTTGTTAGTTAACGCCTCATCAACCAAGGAATTACTGTCACATGTAATATGATTTGATTCTTCTGAATCTATCATCCATGTTCCCATGGAATTAAGTTTACCGCAGGGGCGGACCCACCCATTGGTCAAGGGTGGGCTTGACCCCTGTAAGAATTTTTTTTCCTTTTTTATAAATAGTAATTTTAGTTTTTTTTAGAAATATAGTTTAGTACAACATATTTCTTTCGATCCATGTCCTGCCCAAGGTATTTTATTTGGTTGGATCCGCCCCTAGTTTACCGGACATTTTTATCGGGGGGCCCTCAGCGGTTCTTCGCCAGTCGATCATAGTACTCTGCACTAAGACCAGATATGAGATTGCTCTTATCAACTTCCACAGTAGCCGCACGCGGAGGATGTCTCCTCTCACCTCCAAAATTGCCTCCACCCAACTGTGTTGGCCGCAACTCTTTGTACCACTCTGGATACAAAATTAATTCAAAACATGCTGTTTTTTTATGTCCAACCTTACGGCAGTGTTGGCATCGCAGATTTTCACGCTCATTACGATCCTTTCGATCTAGATAGCTTGTATTAGGTTTGCCTCTCTGAGACTGTAGGCTAGATCCATTTTCCGCAGCTTTTTCGGGTTCAGATCGAGAGTTAGGGAATTGCACTCCGAAAGCTACTGCATAGTATTTGATTGGTCAAACCATCTTTTGGAATAGGTAGAGTTCCATTAATAAATCCTTCTTTGTTTTTCGTGTTGAGAATATTATGCGACCATTTCGTATAATTTCGAACATTGAGAGCCTCGTTTACGTATATTTGACGTGGAAGGTCAGATCCAGACAAGTATTATGGTGATTTATGGTCTGACGGAAATATGAGAGGAAGAAATGTACCTTCCTTCACGTATGTTGTAGTCACTTTGATTGTTGCTCCCGATCAGATCTCCTGATCTGTGTCCCGACCTTTTTCTCCATCTGGGTGGTCAGAGAACTGGAGAAAATAATATTCCCTCTCTCAACTCGTGTGTATATTGTGAGTATGAGAATGTGTGTTCTTATTATGAACAGAATACTAATATATATAAGCTTCAAGACTCAATATTATATTAATATTTATAGCCCATTAATTTAATTATATTCCTAATGGGCTTCTACATAATTAGCCCATAATATAATTAATTAATCTATTGAACTACTAATATTTATCAATTAATTGACCCAACCAATTAATTTCAGATAAATAACATTATTAAATAAGATAAAATGCATTAATCTATTAATAATGATTTCTGAGAGACAATAAATAACTAGGCAACTAATTGGGTCAGATCAAGATCTAATAAAGAAATAAAGCATGGCCTCAAATTAATTAATTATCTATGCTTAGCCAGAGCAAAATTAATTAATAGAGACAAATTCATTCTACTAGAGAATCCGTGTTGACTTACCCCTTTATCCCAAATTGAGCAAGGGCTTGTATTTTAGACATAATCGATCTCCGTATTTAAGATAGAAATACTCATTAATTAATTTAGCTCACTGACAACTTAAATTAATTAACATATTATTATATTCATGAGTAGTACTACTCGACCTCATTAACACACATGAACTTAATCAACCGGCCGGATTTAGTGTGCTAATCCTTACGAGTTCCTCCGAGGATATTATCAACCCATTTTACTAGGATACGGTTGCAAGATACAGGCAACCATCCTGAGCCACAAATAACTACTAACACCCAAGATACGTAGATCCAGTCGCGATGACGTTCACCATAGTAGGTCAAAGTAATAGATAGCCAAATGTGCTCAACTGAAGTCTTCCAAGCTTAACACTAGCTAAGTCACCAAGATCTTGGTTCTCCACTAAGGTCAGTTAGGAGAACATATCTTACTGTGATCCATCATGTTGGGTTATGAGTGAGTGATCGGTTAGATTATTGCTAAGAGGGTACTTTGAACTGACATCAGTAGTTCATGTATTAGGACTTATTGCTATATCTCGGTAATGGGGGAAATTGTAGTGATTTATCGCTATAGAATTGAGGATCCCAAAACATGCCTCGGTACCACTTGGTGTGTTGTCTTTCGTACTAGATGATGTAATAGGCTAGACTGTTCTTATTTTCGTTATATGTTTTGTCTAAGTCATGTAAGGGGTATTTGTTGGTCTGAACTTCAGTAGGAAGTTAAATTCCAGAACCCCATGTCATCAGTTTGTAAGAGCTCGTGTTCTCAGGTCTCCAGCTAACCATCATCAATAGAAGATCCCCATCAGCTGACCTCCAGTGAAGACACAGTGTGAAGAGCTCAGAACCTTCAGAGTCTCCAGCTGACTACTCTCAGTAGAAGACTTTCATCAGCCGACTCAGATGAAGAAGTCAGTACGATCGTTCTAGATCTACTGTATTCGATAGAAAATGACTGCCCGACTTTTACTGTAATTCGAAAGTTAGCAGAGTATCATACGAGGATAAGTGAGGGTCAACTCAGATGAAGACTGATGTCTGAAAAGTCTCACCTACCACAAACCTCGACCAATGAGAAGTAACCTAAGCCTTACCTGCCCTGACACTAAAGCTACTCTCATATACAGTGACCAACCATTCTGCGACGCTACTTCGAAACTTATGGTCGTTTTCCTTGGACGTTTGTGACACGTGGCATCGTCTTCTCCAATGGATAAATGCCTAGGTCACGACTATAAATAGAGAAGCATTTCCGAGCTCAATGCACGGGATATCAAAGGGAATACACGCTCAAAGCATTCAAACTCTCTAGCGCATTCACGACGATCCAGCGAAAAACTTGCTTAGCTGAATATCTGTAGGTCTACTCTCTAAAGTTTCTTTAGTTTCCTCTTCTCTATCTAAACTCACTGTTACATCCATAGCTTAGAACCTTCGAAGGAGTTCACTTTCTATCTAAGCTCACTATTACATCCATAGCTTAGAACCTTCAAAGGATTTCACTTTTTGCGATCGCTCTTATTGTAAGAACTCCTTCATAGTTGGAGAAAATTCCTTCCCCTTCAAACTTCGGTTTGATTTGTAAAGTCGCTAAGGACTATAACTTAGAAGGGTCTATCCAGCGCACAGATACTTTGTTGCGGCTTGCTAAGATTAATCAACAAGAACTCCTGTTCAGAAGGACCGTGGATGTAGGATCTTGCGTATCCGAACCACGTTAAAAATCGCTTGTCTTATACTTTGCATAAAACGTATTTAAAAGTGCACCAGCCATAACAGATTTGGTCTGCAAAAACACGTTTTCAAATCGAGACGAAGTCTATCGAGCCCTACACCTATCCGCACTGAACTCTTCGACTGAGTTCATAATACTGACAAAAGTCAGTAGGACAGACTCACAGTAGTTGAGTCACTATGACCCACGATCAGAAGGTTACTTTTTTGCACTGTTCATCAGTTGCACTCTACAGCTCAGCAGTCCTTCGCGTTTGAGGAAAAACTCTTAATCAGGTGTATTCACCCCCCCCCTTCTACACCTGATACTCGTCTCCGGACCAACAATTGGTATCAGAGCACGATGTTCTCCTGATCATCGTTTCTGAAACTACTGGTCTACTCGAACAGATCTTGAAAATGTTTTCACTGAACAAGCATCTCTTCATACATCCTTATACTCTCACCTACAATGTCTGATATATCAGGTATACGGATGGTGCCAATGTTCACGGTAGAGAACTACACGGTACGGCGCATGAGAATTGAGACGCACCTTACATCACTGCATGACAGCATGACATATATCCTTGAAATAGGACCCATCATTCCCATGATCGACAGCGTTCAATATGCCGTTGCGGAAGGTGTAGGAGCATAGACTGGAGCTAAGGTTGCCAAAGCCAAATCTGCCTTCACGCCAGAAGAGAAGAAGTTGCATAATCTCGACCGAGTAGCGCGGAATGCAATTCTGACAACGCTCAGCGATTCACACCTTGGGAGGGTGCAAGATTACAAAACGGTAAAAGAACTTTGGGATGCCTTGGCGGTACTGAGCCAAGGAATCCCGTAGATCAAAGAGAATAAGCTCGATCTAGAGCTTCAAAAGTTCGACACCTTTCCCACTGGAGCCCAACGAAACCATTGACGAGCAGCATCGAATTCACCAATCAAATCAATGTGATCAACGGGGTAGGGAGAACGTTCACCAATAAGGAGATGAACACCAAGATCTTGAGAGTGTTACCTCGACTAAAGTGGCTTCATTTTGCTACTTATTTATGTCGCTCAGATCTTAATGCTTTAACTTCTGATGTTATCTTTTCAGAACAGAAGATGGAGGAGTTCGAGCATAGCCTACCCTAAAGATGCTCTAGTGCTCCAGCTGACACTTAAATAGACCATGCTTTCAAAGCAACAGTCAGCACACCAGGAGCCAACCCCATTTCTACCAGGAAAACAGTAGCTGCTTCAAATGCTAAGTCTTCCGAGACTTCCGCTACTGATCGTCTTGCGCTTATGGCTCTCAAATATCAAAGGAAGAAGGAGAGAGTCAGAAAGCTGAAGAAATACCACAGAGATTCCTCCTCAGGTAAGAAAGATCATCATAAAAGGGAAGAATCTAAACCTTCTCCTGATTGCAGGAGCACAGAACCTGCTGCTAGTCCATCCAACAGCCCAACTAGAAAAGGTGGCAGAGCAACTGTGTGCTACAACTGCAAGAAAGAAGGACATTTCCAGTATGATTGTCCTGAGCTCTCAGCTGCTTAGCGAGCAGAACGGCAGGCCAGACGCGAGAAATTTGCCCGAAGACCTACATTGTCGGAGAGCTATCCGACGACTCAATCAAGGAAGATACTTTCATGTATTCTTCTGAAGACGAAGCTGCATTTATTGTTGTTGAGGTCGGAGAAACAGATCCTAAATCAACGATTGAATGTTGTCTGATGGTCGGCTAAGAGGCTGAGGTAAATTCAAAACTTATTATAACCTCCTCTTCACAGAGCACACACGACACGTGCTCAGCTACTGATGAACCTCTAGACGTGGTGTAAGCATACGACGATCTTCTAGAGGAGGAAATTCAGTTAAGCAGAGAGTTCAGCAGAATTGTTCAGGAACTGGAATAGGTAAAGGCTGAAAATCAGAGAGTTTCTTCTGATTGTCAGGTCTCTACTGATTCAGAGAATCTCGTTGCGAGACTAAAGGAAGAGATTAAATCTCTTATGAATAAGTCTCAGCTTCAAGAAACTCAGATATCAGTTCTGACTAAGAACAAATTCTGAGAAAGATACTGAGATAGCCAGACTCAGTCAGAAGCTCGCAGAGGTTGAAAAGGACTACGAATCACTTCGGGAAAGTGATGAAGTTTGGCGAGGATTGATGACTGAACAGTACCTGGGAGCCAAAGAGAAGTTGGAAAGCATACTTAGAGCTCAAAGGCCACCAGTCATGAAAGACGGGCTTGGCTACACTCACGAAGCTTCCACCTTTACTTCAAAAGGCTCAGAAATATTGGTTGATAGGTTCGTTAGAGGAAAAGTTCAGATCACTGAACCAATAACTCAGGCGAAAAACAAACAGAAGATGATCGCACCTTAGCCGAGCAACAAGAAGCAACTGACCAAAGGTTCTAGCCCCAGAACACCACGATCAAATTCAGGGGGAACTAGGAAGGTCAGGTGGGCAGAGCAGTATTGTGAGCCACTGTATGAGCATTTTGCATAGTTTGGTTCGTACTTTTATGAGCTCATGGTCAGGAGGAGCACAAAGCCTCAGAAGAAGAAAACTCCTGAACCCAAAACTGTCAGGAAGTCAGTATCTCCAGGTCCGGTGGAGAAAAAGACTGACAAGGTTCAGAAAAAGAAGATGTCTAGACTCCTAAAGTCATCAGACAGATTTGGGTCGCGAAATCACCGACTAACGCTTAAGGACCCAAACTGAGCCAAAGGGTACCTAAAAATGTTTCTGTTTTGCAGGTGCATAAGGACCCTTCGATCGTGGACAGCGGCTGCTCGAGACATATGACTTATCAAAAGAGCCTGCTAACCAATTACGTGCAAGAAGATGGTCCCAGAATTGAGTTGGGTGACAACTCTAAAGGCTATACAAGGGGATATGGAACACTGAACATTGGGACTACTTCAGTTCCAAGACTAACATATGTTGAAGGACTTCAACATAATCTCCTTTCTGTCAGTCAATTCTGTGATAATCTGAATAGAGTTATCTTTGACGTTGGTTTATGTGATGTTGTTGATAAATCAACAGGGAAAACAGTGCTATCAGGATCACGGAAGAAGAATATCTACGTTGCTAACTGGAACACCGCTGAACCTGGGGCTTGCTTACTTGCTCAGACGAAATCTAGTGATAAAACAGGATGGCTGTGGCACAAGAGACTCAGTCACCTGAATTTCAAGGCAATGAACAAGCTAGCCAATAACTCTAGAGTCAGAGGACTGCCCAATGAAGATTTTATCAAAGACAAAAATTATGAAGCGTGTTTGAAGGGAAAGCTGACAAAGAAAAGCAATCCACCAATTTTGTCGCCTTCCACTGATGGAATCCTTCATCTGCTCCACATGGATTTATTTGGGCCAGTTTCTCCAGTGGCCATAAGAGGCAAGAAGTATGCCCTCGTCGTTAGGAGATATATGCATTCATCAAGTAGTGCGAAACCTGATCCACCAGCAGCTGAGGCATGAGGGATTATCTGCCTTTCTTAATCATTTTCTTCTTCTCTCTGCTCATCTTCCCCTTATTTCCTTTCCCCTTATCATGTGGACGGATTCTTTCGACTGTTTTCTTCAGCTTTGATCTCAATCAGCAAGTCCTTACTACTTCCTTCCCACTTTTTGGCATTATCTAATTTTTGCACATGGGAAGAGAGGATAGTGATCTTAGCTATGAGGGAGTTGATTGCATTATGAGCGGTTCTGATTTTGGCATCGACATCGAGACTGCGTCTGTATACTCTTGCAAGTGTTTGTCGTGTTTAGTTTGAATAAGTTGAAGAAGCTTAGCTTTCTGTGTAGCATGCTTGTTGAGAGGTTTGTTGAGGAGACATGAAGTCTCTTCTTGTTGCATTTGAACTGCATTGGCCTGTTCAGTCAGTGCCTTGGAGACATTAGCTATTGTAAACTTACTTCGCTCGCCATTAACTGTCTTATGCTCGGTTACAGCAGCAGTCATCTTCTCAGTAAATACTTTAGCTTGTTCTTCGATAAGCTTCTGAAACTACGTTGTAAGGTCTATCTTCTGAGCTTCTAAAGCGGTCTTAAGAATCAGTTCAGTATCTAGAATAATTGGAGTGCTGGCTCTCTTAACTTCGGTTGTCAAGGCATGAGTTGCTCGATGCACGTGCCTTGGTATATTGCGACCATTTGATGTGAACGTCCTTCCTAAGAAGTCTGATCTTGTCGCCTTATTGTTTCAAGCTCTTATTGATACTCTTGGCAGAGGCATAAGTTACATTCTTAGCCTGATAACGAGAAGTACTGAGTCTCTCCTCAAGTGTTGTGATCTGCTGCCTCGTGGAAGAAGGAGGATCAGCAGCGATGACACCAGATGAAGGCGGTGGAGGTGGTGCGTCATCGTTTATCACTAGGAGATTTTCCCTCAAAATATTCTCCCTGATCTGCATCCTGTGGTGTTGAGTCCATATCAGCATCATCATATCATCTTGAATTTGTAGCTGAGTCTGAGCTTCAGTGCCACTCTTCTCACTTAGGAAAAAGCATAATGGACCGAAGATCGTCCATAGAGGCAACGTTTGCAGGCTCTCCATAGCCTATTTCTTCATTTAATTGATGTTCTTCTGTCATCAGTGTGGGGATAGTACCGAGGTTGATCGTCTCATCAAGGATATCTCAATCCAAGAACCTTAGTTGCATCTGAACCCTAGCCCTTACTGCTATATCGACTAGATCAGAATGATCTAGTATCTCTGGTATCTGTTTTGCTATTTCCCGAATAGCTCTGTTTGTGATTTTCTGAACAGTTTAGTATATCGTATTTTCAGTCTCCGAGACTGTTCTAGTAATCTAATCGTCGGATCTAACATGCATTTCAGACTGAGTCTCTTCAGAATCGATTTTCTTGACTTTATCCTTCAGAGTAGCATACTCCTTGGCTGACTCTGAGTTCTGAATCTCTACGTGTTGAAAGACAGTAACAGGAACTTCATCTTTCTTAATCAATTTCCTCTTCTTAGAGGGTTCTGGACGTGGCTCCTGAGTTGAGGTAGATCGTTTATCGTGTATTCCACGTCCAATAGATTTTTCAACTGTTGCTTGCTCTGAAACTTAATGAGCTTCTTGTCGAAAGGTCTAAAGTTAGTGAAGCTGACTCTGGCTCCATATGCATCTTCAATCATTATAGAGATGCAGTTTCCATATAATAACTTTCCAATAGGATAGAGTCTTAATATTCCATTTGTGGGTATAAATTATTGAGTTTGAACGTTGAATTCAGTTAGGAAGGACTCTACCCAGTTCACTTTAACACTATCCATAATTGACATTATAATCTACAATTTGATCATGGATAGTATGACCATGCTGAGCTGGTTAGGATATGATTCACTATGCACGCAAGGCTTCTATACTCAGGCATTAGCTAATTGTTAGGAAATGCAGCTTTGAAGGTGATATCCTTCTATCCACTAAACCTAAACATATATTTGTTTGTGGTTCTCTCCTTATATACGAATGTGAAGAGGCTTTTTAGTAGACGGTTCATGTATAATCTTACTTTTAAAATAGACTGTTGAGATTTCATGTTATACTGTGCCTCCTATAATCTCGACCTACGTATCTATCGCTAATAAAGTAAGGTGAGATAACATGCATTGAATGCCACAGTCAATATATGGAATGTTGTGCTTTTAATAAAAGCAATTTTCTTGAAGACATTCTTTAGAAATTAATGGCGGGAAATAAATGCGATGCATGTACTGAGTATTAAGTACTGAATTGGACACGCAAACCTGTCAGCTGAACATATGAATGAAGAATGATATGCAATGAAAATGTTTTCCGGATCCATTCAAGAAGACTAGTTTCAGAATAACATGAGTCTTAGAGAACTTCTGCTCTGATACCAATTGTTGGTCCCGAGAGTAAACGTTCAGGTGTAGAGGGGGATGAATACACCTAAAAACCGATTTCTCAACTTCAAATGCGAACAGTCCTTTTCAGGAGAGTGTCGTACTGAACTAATTCAGCAGACCAAATAAGGTGTTCTGAATCGCGTGGCAGAGTGATTGACTTTACTGAGGCCTGCTAGCTGACTAGAGTCAGAATTCAGTACCGTTCATATAAAGTTCAGTAGTGCGGAAATGTGTAGGCCCAAATTCAGTTGAGTTAAGAAAACGTTTTTAATAAAACAGTTTCAGTTTGTTAGTGCAGTCGATTAAGCTTGCTGAAAATCAATTGAATGATTTTAAAGATATTTTTAGTATGCACAGTAATCAATGCAACATTAAATAACAAACACAGAACATAGACGATTTTTAAAGTAGTTCAGATCCAACAATCCTACGTCCACTATCCCGAAAGATCAGGAGGCTATGTATTATACTGAGATAGTCTCAGTTGGTTTGTACACTGGACAAACACTGGTCTTGAGATTTATACTGAGCAAGTCTCAGTTTACAAGGTATCAAACTAAGTGTTTGAAAAACTCTCCCACTATGAAGGAGTCCTTTACAATAAGGATCAGTTCAGATATGAACTCCTTCATCTAAGCTATAGATATGATCAGCTGAGCTTAGGTTAGAGGGATAGGGAACGAGAAAGTGGCTTCTAGAGCGACGAACGGCTAACTATAGACTTGGGTTCGTGTTCAGTCGCTTGGATACTAGAGGCTATATAATTCTGGTTCAGCTTGATTCCCTATGAGCAGGTATGTCGTCTTTCGCCGGAGATTACTTCTTTGAACTACTTGCGGAAGACTTAAGACATTTGTAAGTTGCTCTTTGAATGCTCTGTGTTTGCAGTTCGCTTGTGTATCGTTAGTTCACTCGTGAGCTTCAATTTGAATTGTACCCCTCTATTTATAGAGTAGAGGCCAGGATAGATCCGTTGGAGACGACGATCCTTGTGTCTCTCTCTTTTGGGTAGCTAATGGCTCTTTCAAAGTATGGTTGGAGTGTCCTTTCCCTCCATTTTTGGAGAGTTGTTGACTTGCAGCTTTAATCAGAATATGGACAGCTAGTTGCTTGTCATTGGTCGAGGTTCAGAAAAGTGGGTGAGACAGAACAGACTTCAAGGAGATCTGAAGCTGACTTCTCTCTTCCTCGTATTGACTCTACTGATTTGAATTTAGAGAATCCTAACGATCGAAGACTGCTACCGGCCGTTCTGAAGTCTCGATCTTTATTCAAGATAGCATGCTCCTACCGAGTCGGCTCTACCTGAAGATCAACTCCGAGTTCGATGAACTACTCCGCCGGAGTTCAATTCCACTGACTCCTTTCGATATACGCTTTGCTCCGCCGAGTCCAAGTATCACTGAGTCTTCTACTTCTTGTACTGAGGCAGGTAATCTACTGAGCGCTTGAACCAGATGAAGAGTGTCTACTGAGTCTGAAACCTCAGAGACAAAGCAGAACACATTACAACGAATGGTTCATCAGCCAAGATAGGGTTTTGGGATCTTCAAATCTTCCGTGAATATTCAGAGCACAGGGCTACTGAGTTATGTCTCAACTGATTGTGAGAAGACTGATCATCTCCCAACACACTAGTAGTATGTCATCTTCTAACTTGATGTTGAATAGAATGTGATCTACTGTTCCTTTCTGAAAATCTTTCTGAAGTAGAAACTCTGAGAGGGTATCGTACCAAGCCCTGGGTGCTTGTTACAACCCATGCAGAGCATTTCTGAGTCTGTATACTTGATGTCTCTGCTGAAAGCTGGGCGATTGTTCTACATAGACATCTTCCTTCAGTACACCATTCAGGAAAGGTGACTTTACATCTATCTGATATACTTTGAAGCGTTGATGCGTTGCATAAACAAGGAATAGCCGAATGGCTTCCAATCGAGTGACTGGTGCGAATGTCTCATCAAAATCTATCCCTTCATCTTGACAGTATCCTTTTGCAACTAGTATAGCTTTATTCTTGGCGATAACGTTATTTTCATCTTGTTTGTTCTTAAAGATCTACTCGGTTCTAATGATGTGTTAATGCTTAGGTCTATCGAATTTTTTTGAAGTCATTCATACGCAAGATCATGCATCTACTGTCCTGAAAAAGGCAGGAGGTCTTGTATTAATTATACTGAGCAAGTCTCAGTCGCAAGACAAATCTCTAGTTATAGTCTTAGTGTCTTTACAAGGTTTCAAACACAGGGTTTGAGTTTCTCCAACTAAGAAGGAGTTCTTACAATAAGAACAGTTCAACAGATGTGAACTCCTTTAGTTTCTAAGCAAATGATCTAACAATGGTGGCTTAGAACATAGATTGGGAACAAGGCGTCTCGAGAGAGAAGAACTATATCAGATATTCTATCAATCCAGTAAGTCCTTCGCTAGATATGCTTTGAGTTAACTAGAGGTTGAATGCTTGAATGCTTGGTATTCCCGGTGTCTTCATTGTTTGAAGCTCGAACTCTATTTATAGTTTTGACTCATGAAAAGATCCTTTGCAGGAGATCTAGACATGTGTCAAAAACAACAAGGAAAACGGCCATCCTCAATTTGAATGATACTGTAGAGATTCTCTCTTTTTCAGTATTAGTTTTTTGTTAGTGCAAGTACAATGTTGGCAGCTCCTCATTGGTCGAGGTTGAATGGTGGGTTAGGCTTGTTCAAACTCCAAAGCAAATGCTAAGTTGACTTCCTCTGATATCTCAGACACTTTTACTAAGTTTCTTCTACTGTCATTCTTCTGAGAAGTTCAACTTCATATCCATTCATGTCCATGCATTCAGTAGATTCTCAGCAACCATACTGAGTTTCCAGTACTGAGTCTGTCCAGCTGAAAAAGATTTTAAGCTACTGAGTCTATCAGCTACTAAACTCTAGCTAGCCTACTGAGTTCCTAACACGATGAACTCAACTATGCTATTACATTAAGTCATTCAGCTAGGGTTTTGGGATCTTCAAGTCTTATCTTTTATTGAATTATATCCCAACATTTGGGTTCCAAAAATTATTGGGTTTGTATACTGAAAGCAATCTACGTATTTGTTTGTATACAATATTTCCTGTTAGTCATAGTGTGTTGTACATCACAGAAGACTGTAGTGATTGGTTGAATTAGTAAGATATAAATAATTATCACAGCTGAGGCAACTTTATGACAAGTTTTCATCCTTTGCTTTTCCTGGACAACATATTTCTAATGTCCAAATATCAATGCTCTTTATTGGCTGCTGATGGGAATGATGGGTTTTTCCCCTTAGCTTTTGCTATTGTAGACATGGAATCAGACAAAAAACTGGAACTGGTTTTTATGACAACTTAAGTTCGTCCTACCAATGGAATCAGACAAAAACTGGAACTATTTTTTACATGGGATTAACCATCGTTGCTGATAGGGAGAGAGGATCGAGAGAATCAATAGTTGAGATCTTTTGGAATGAGGATCTCAACCACGCCTTATGTCTGCGCTATTTATCAGAACAGTTTCTTATAGACTTGAATGAGCAGCACTCATACGAAGTAAAGAAACTCATGGTTGAAGATCTTCGCAGTGCAGCTCATGCCTCTACACCTGAAGGCTTCCATAAGCATGCAGAAAACATAAAAAACATATCAGTTGAAGCATACAACTAGGTAATGCAAAGTGATCTGAATCATTGGGCTAACGCTTTCTTCCAAGGTGCAAGATACAACCACATGACACCAGATTTTGGAGAGCACTTCTATAGCTGGGCTTCAGATGCACATGAACTGCCCATAATGCAGATTGTTGATGCGATTCATAATAGAATCACGGATTGATTTATTCGTGGCAGACAAAGTCTGTGGAATGAGTAACAAGGCTGACTCCATCAATGGAGGAAAAGCTAGAACAAGAAAGTCTCAAGGTTAGAACTCTTAAAGTAATAATATCAGGAGGCAACATATTCGAGGTTCGTGGGGATAGTATAGAATCTGTTGATTTAGATAGTTGTGATTGTTCTTGTAAAAGATGGCGGCTGACTGATGCATACGAAATGATATCACAATCGCTCAAACCCTAGCTTCCAATATTATTAATTTGCAGAACACGAATGATATAAATATTCTTCCAAATCGGAAAAAAAGAAAAGAAATTAAACCCAAACTGCAAATCAAACCCCTATGACACCGAACCAGAAATTGAAAACTGAAATTGATGCAAACGAAAAAGGGCTGGACTCCAACTTGAACCCGTTTTGTTTTTTTCACGCCAACAAGCTCCTAATAGTTGAACACCCACTTAGCCGATAGATAAATAGAGATCACGGCTATCTGGATCATTTGAATCCTTAATCATTTGAATCGTAACAGAAATAATAGCTGCTTTATCATTTTTAAGCCTATTTGGATCTCGGGCATTCCCCAACTCTGTGAATTGCTCATTGGTGGGCGCCACACGCTCACCAGACGCGGACTGGAAGCTGCTCGAGTTCAACACAGGCTGGAAGAAGTCGGGACTGAGTTGATCCATAATAGAAGACGAAATTATTCAGAAAGTATTGTTGATCGAGAAATTTGATTGCAGATTTCGACTGGCTCTCGTTTCTACCATACACCATCAGATCCGGCAGGTCGGACCAATTGATGCATACGAAATGATATCACAATCGCTCAAACCCTAGCTTTCGATATTATTAATTTGCAGAACACGAATGATTAAATATTCTTCCAAATCGAAAAAAATAAAGAAAAGAAATTAAACCCAAACTGGAAATTGCAAACTGGAATCAAACCCTTATGACAGCGAACCAGAAATTGAAAACTGAAATTGATGCAAACGAAAAAGGGCTGGACTCCAACTTGAACCCGTTTTGTTTTTTTCTCGCCGACAAGCTCCTAATAGTTGAACACCCACATAGCCGACAGATAAATACAGATCACGGCTACAATATTAATTTAAAGGAAATAATCAAATCCCAAATTGAAAACTAACTCAAATAACCAAACCCTAACGGAATTGAAATCCGCCCTCGAAACCGACGTGGCTTCGTCCTCAAGACTCGAGGTCTTGCCCTATTCCAAATCCAAAACAAACGTGACTAGTACTAAGGATTCTCATCCCTTTTTATAGGGATGGATACCCACAAAACATACCAAAAATACTATAATTAAAACTATAGAAATAATAATAAAAAAGGAACGAACATATCTTCCCATATCTCGAAATCTTTCTTTCCATATCTCGTCGAATCTTCTCCTTCGAACGTCATGCACATGCACGTCGTTATTCCCCCTCGTGATTTCTCCTCGCACGCCGAACGTAGAATCTTGCAAAGCGATTATCCTGAGTCGATGCTTCATCCTTCGCCGAGTCGATCAATTTCTCCACATCAACTTCCTCACCCTAAAAAACAGCCTTGTCCTCAAGGCGGAAATCCAAAAACTGATTTCGTAATTCTCCAATTCCACCCACGTAGACTCTTCTTCTCCTCGATCATTCCAACGAACTAACACCTCTCGGACTCGACCATGAGAAGGCACATTATCACGCACGCACAACAGTTTCTCCGGATCAAAGACGTCACCGAATTCAAAATCTAGCGATTTCGGCAACGTAGGCTCCACCGAATGATCCCGTCCCTAAATTCCACTTCATGGCGACTTTTATTTGCTTGATTCCGCATTCTCCGCAGTCGATCTTGCGCCCGTTCTAAATTCACCCGTAATTACTTCTCAAATTCATCCCGTGACAATACTACGTCCGAGCCCGCGGCCATGCGACATTCCTCCGACAAATGCCTCATCCCACTAGGCGGCGGCCGTCCATAAACCAACTCAAATCGAGTAGCCACGCGACGAGCCGTGATCGGAGTACATCGTGGGATAGAAAGTCCAAAGTTTGACAGCCTATCCACCACAACCACAAGAACATCCCTTTGGTGACGGAAGATTGGTAATGAAATCCATTGAAATATCTTCCCAAATTCGTTAAGGAATCGGTAGCGGCTGCAAGGATGGATGTATGGGAATTGGTCCGTACAGGCTGATATCAGGCGTTGCCGGGGATAAGATGATGGATGCATCATAACAGAGTTGTCCATTCCAGCCCATAGGTACACGGTCTTAACTCTCTGTAAGTACTACCCATTAAGGTTCTCAATATCGGTTTAAAGAGATGTCTCTTCTTCTCTGAGATCATTCTTTTCTTGGGTCAGCTCACGTGACTCCTCACTGAGTGCAACATATTCGGAGTTTAATCTTTCAACTTGAAATATCAAATCCTTAATCATTTGAATCGTAACAGAAATAATAGCTGCTTTATCATTTTTAAGCCTATCTGGATCTCGGGCATTCCCCAACTCCATGAATTGCTCATTGGTGGGCGCCACACGCTCACCAGACGCGGACTGGAAGCTGCTCGAGTTCAACACAGGCTGGAAGAAGTCGGGACTGAGTTGATCCATAATAGAAGACGAAATTATTCAGAAAGTATTGTTGATCGAGAAATTTGATTGCAGATTTTGACTGGCTCTCGTTTCTACCATACACCATCAGATCCGGCAGGTCGGACCAATTGATGCATACGAAATGATATCACAATCGCTCAAACCCTAGCTTTCGATATTATTAATTTGCAGAACACGAATGATTAAATATTCTTCCAAATCGAAAAAAGAAAAAGAAAAGAAATTAAACCCAAACTGGAAATTCCAAACTGGAAATCAAACCCTTATGACAGCGAACCAGAAATTGAAAACTGAAATTGATGCAAACGAAAAAGGGCTGGACTCCAACTTGAACCCGTTTTGTTTTTTTCTCGCCGACAAGCTCCTAATAGTTGAACACCCACTTAGCCGACAGATAAATTCAGATCACGGCTACAATATTAATTTAAAGGAAATAATCAAATCCCAAATTGAAAACGAACTCAAATAAGCAAACCCTAACGGAATTGAAATCCGCCCTCGAAACCGACGTGGCTTCGTCCTCAAGACTCGAGGTCTTGCCCTATTCCAAATCCAAAACAAACGTGACTAGTACTAAGGATTCTCATCCCTTTTTATAGGGATGGATACCCACAAAACATACCAAAAATACTATAATTAAAACTATAGAAATAATAATAAAAAAAGGAACGAAGATATCTTCCCATATCTCGAAATCTTTCTTTCCATATCTCGTCGAATCTTCTCCTTCGAACGTCATGCACATGCACGTCGTTATTCCCCCTCGTGATTTCTCCTCGCACGCCGAATGTAGAATCTTGCAAAGCGATTATCCCGAGTCGATGCTTCATCCTTCACCGAGTCGATCAATTGCTCCACATCAACTTCCTCCCCCTCAAAAACAGCCTTGTCCTCAAGGCGGAAATCCGGAAACTGATTTCATAATTCTCCAATTCCACCCACGTAGACTCTTCTTCTCCTCGATCATTCCAACGAACTAACACCTCTCGGACTCGACCATGAGAAGGCACATTATCACGCACGCACAACAGTTTCTCCGGATCAAAGACGTCACCGAATTCAAAATCTAGCGATTTCGGCAATGTAGGCTCCACCGAAAGATCCCCCACCCTAAATTCCACTTCATGGCAACTTTTATTTGCTTGATTCCGCATTCTCCGCAGTCGATCCTGCGCCCGTTCTAAATTCACCCGTAATTACTTCTCAAATTCATCCCGTGACAATACTACGTCCGAGACCGCGGCTATGCGATATTCCTCCGACAAATGCCTCATCCCACTAGGCGGCGGCCGTCCATAAACCAACTCAAATCGAGTAGCCACGCGATGAGCCGTGATCGGAATACATTGTGGGATAGAAAGTCCATACTTTGACAGCCTATCCACCACAACCAAAACACAAGAATATCCCTTTGGTGACGGAAGATTGGTAATGAAATCCATTGAAATATCCTCCCAAATTCGTTAAGGAATCGGTAGCGGCTGCAAGGATGGATGGATGGGAATTGGTCCGGTTGGTACAGATACTGGCGTTGGCCAGGGATAAGATGATGGATGCATCATAACAGAGTGGTCCATTCCAGCCCATAGGTACACGGTCTTAACTCTCTGTAAGTACTGCCCATTAAGGTTCTCAATATCGATTTAAAGAGATGTCTTTTCTTCTCTGAGATCATTCTTTTCTTGGGTTAGCTCACGTGACTCCTCACTGAGTGCAACATATTCGGAGTTTAATCTTTCAACTTGAAATATCAAATCCTTAATCATTTGAATCGTAACAAAAATAATAGCTGCTTTATCATTTTTAAGCCTATCTGGATCTCGGGCATTCCCCAACTCCATGAATTGCTCATTGGTGGGCGCCACACGATCACCAGACGCGGACTGGAAGCTGCTCGAGTTCAACACAGGCTGGAAGAAGTCGGGACTGAGTTGATCCATAATAGAAGACGAAATTATTCGAGAAAGTATTGTTGATCGAGAAATTTGATTGCGCATTTCGGACGGCTCTCGTTTCTACCATACACCATCGATCCGTAGTCGGACCAATTGATGCATACGAAATGATATCACAATCGCTCAAACCCTAGCTTTCGATATTATTAATTTGCGAACACGAATGATTAAATATTCTTCCAAATCGAAAAAAAAAAGAAAAGAAATTAAACCCAAACTGAAATTGCAAGCTGGAAATCAAACCCTTATGACGACAATGAACCGTAAATTGAAAACTGAAATTGATGCAAACGAAAAGTGGCTGGACTCCAACTTGAACCCGTTTTGTTTTTTTTCTCACGACAAGCTCCTAATAGTTGAACACCCACTTAGCCTACGGATAAATATAGATCACGGCTACAATATTAATTTAAAGGAAATAATCAAATCCCAAATTGAAAACGAACTCAAATAAGCAAACCCTAACGGAATTGAAATCCGCCCCCGAAACCGACGTGGCTTCGTCCTCAAGACTCGAGGTCTTGCCCTATTCCAAATCCAAAACAAACGTGACTAGTACTAAGGTTTCTCATCCCTTTTTATAGGGATGGATACCCACAAAACATACCAAAAATACTATAATTAAAACTATAGAAATAATAATAAAAAAAGGAACGAAGATATCTTCCCATATCTCGAAATCTTTCTTTCCATATCTCGTCGAATCTTCTCCTTCGAACGTCATGCACATGCACGTCGTTATTCCCCCTCGTGATTTCTCCTCGCACGCCGAACGTAGAATCTTGCAAAGCGATTATCCCAAGTCGATGCTTCATCCTTCGCCGAGTCGATCAATTGCTCCACATCACCGACGGAGCTGGCTTGTTGCCATGCTGTAGCCGTTATCGGTTGCCTCGGTTGTGATCGGTATGATTATTGCTCTACATGGTTCACAAGTGAGAGCTACAGAATAACATACTCTCAGTTGGTGAGTCCTATTACTACCACCTTAGATGGTGGGTGGCATAAGGGCGGTTCTCGGTAGGCTGACGGTAACCCCTCCTCCGACTCGTCGGCCACCGGGCCGGCCCACCACGAAGAGGATTTTTTTGCAAGATGTAGCGAGGCGGCAGCTCCAAAGGTGTGCAGCGATGTGGGGTAATGGCCACAATAAGTCCACTTGTAAAGAGTTTTTGTTAGAGTGCTAGGTATATTTTATCACTTTAGATTTTCTCTTTGTTGTTCTTCATCATGCTGATGAGCCTCCTGCTAAATCTCAATAAGAGGAATAGAGTTAATTCACCCATCCCTAAGTGTCCGTTTATTATGAGCAAAATAATTGATTTAGTAAATATATCAACTACTCAACACATATCAATCACATGCTCCAATCGTAAGTGCCGCGTGAGAATTTTGTACAAAGAAAATTGTACTCTTTATTCCGAGGGTTGTACTTTTTGCAGTACCATTCACACTTAAAAATTATCAAACGAATTAAGAATCAAGAGTGCGGTGGATATGTTGTACTACTATGTGTTAGATTTTAATAATTAAAGATTAGATTATTAAATTAAATTTGAAACGTGGTTGATGAAAGGTTACATGCATACACTTATGAAGATACACGTTGATTAATTATCTCATGAGACACGTTGTATAGTTTGAATGGTTGAAAGGTTGAATAAAGTTTCATGCATGATGGTTGAATGGTTGCATGTGAAATCATCAAACGTTGTGAAGGATTGAACGTTGCATGCATATACGTCATTTGCCAAACGTTGTGAAAGGATACGTTGCATGCATATCCTTCTTGATAACAATGCCAAACGTTGTGTCTTCCGTTTGAAAGGGTTTGTCATGTCTATAAATAGACATTCCAACCGAGAGAAACAACAACACAAAAAAAATTATTATTCCTCTTCCATTTTTCTTTTATGTCCCTTTCAATTCATACATATAAATTAGCTCATATTTCTTTAGTCTCAATATATCAAGTAGTTCACCGGAATTACGAGAAGTAGTGCAACTACTCGTAATTGAAAAGTCGTTGTATCTTGGAGACGAGTGCTATTGACCGCTTGCACCGAGTAGCGAAGCATTATCGTCTTGCGGAGAAAGAGTCCAACTCTTGCCTCGGCTAACATTATATCCGTCATTTCGACACACCCACATAACAATCGCAAGATGATAATTGTGTTGAAGAAATGACGACAAGTAGCAGTGATGTACTCGATCCCCTTGTCCAAGTAATGACAAATAGTAGTAACATGTCGCCGAACTTTACAACAACAACGAACAACCAAATTCCAAGCGCCCCTGTTCATGCGGAAAGGCCGAAAAAGTTCAAAGTTCTCAGGTTCTGAATTTAAGCGTTGGCAATCTAAAATGTTGTTTTATTTAACTACTTTAAATTTATCACGATTCTTGAAAGAGTCACCTCCAATTGTGGGGGAAAATGAAATGATGAGCAAAAACGCATAGCGTCTGATGCATGGTATCATAGCGACTACATATGTCGATACTATGTCCTAAATGGACTTGACGACACTCTCTACAGTGTCTATTTGACTGCAAAAACGTCGAAAGAATTATGGGACTCTTTGGAGATAAAATACAAGACCGAAGATTCCGGTCTAAAGAAGTTCGTTGTTGGACGATTCTTATACTACAAGCTGGTGGATACCAAAACTGTAGTCGAACAAGTGCAAGAGATTCAATTGATCATACATGATATCCTTGCCGAGGGTAGGGTCCTTTCTAAATCCTTTCAAGTTGCAACTGTGATCGGGAAACTACCACCGATGTGGAAGGATTTCAAGAACTATCTCAAGCACAAACGCAAAGAGATGAGTCTCGAAGATCTGATAGTCCATCTCAGAATTGAAGAGGACAATCGCAAGGCAGATCGAAAGACTAACAAGCCGTCTATAGAGGCAAGGACTAATCTAGCCGAGTGCAGCACTAGCACTAACCCAAAGAAACACAAGTTCTATGAAAAGAAGAAAGATTCAAAAAGGCAGAAAAAGATCAAAGAGAATTGGTACAATTGTGGAAAAACTGGCCACATGGCAAAGGATTGCAGCAAGCTAAAGAAGGAATACAAAGGCCGTCCACAAGCAAATATGGCGGAAGAAAATTACGTGTCCGTCAACATGTCTGAACTTGACCTATCTGCGGTCGTAGATGAAGTAAACATGGTCGGTAATCTGATAGGATGGTGGATTGATATCGGCGCTACCAAGCACGTATGTGTGGATAAATCAATGTTTTCATCTTATGAAGTTGTCAAGGAGGAGAAAATGCTAGACATGGGAAATTCCTCTACTTCCAAGGTCTATGGAATTGGAAAAATTGTACTCAAGATGATGTCGGGATTGAATTTGACTCTTCAAAATGTGATGCATGTTCCCGACATTCGCAAGAATTTGATCTCTAGCTCTATTCTTAGCAAGGCCGGATTTAGAATAGTGATTGAGGGGGATAAGGTTGTACTGTCCAAAAATGGACAATTTATAGGAAAAGGCTATGTAGATAGCGGCTTTTTCAAGCTGAATTGTATCAATGTAAATGCTATCTGTGATAACAAAAAGACCCCCTTTGTTTACTTGACTGAGTCTCCTAATTTATGGCATGATAGATTAGGACATGTAAATCTAAATATACTAAGAAAATTAGTGAATTTAGAATTGTTGCCGAAAATGTCATTTGACAAACATTCAAGATGTGAAATTTGTGTAGAAGCAAAAATGGCTAAATAGCCTTTCCATTCGGTGGAAAGATCGACTACACCTCTTGAATTAATTCACTCCGATCTATGCGACTTAAAACTTGTGCAAACTAGAGGTCGAAAGAATTATTTCATAACATTTATAGATGATTGCACAAGATTTTGTTATGTATATCTTTTGAGAAGCAAAGATGAGGCCTTCGATACTTTCAAAAGCTATACAAACGAAGATGAAAACCAACTTAATACCAAGATCAAAATGATCCGAAGTGATCAAGGCAGTGAGTATGTTGCACCTTTTGCGGACTTTTGTCGTGAAAACGACATTATCCATCAAACAACTGCACCTTATTCACCACAATCAAATGGTGTTGCTGAACGAAAGAATAGAACATTAAAAGAAATGATGAATGCTATGCTGATAAGCTCGGGCTTACCACATAACATGTGGGGGGGAGCTATTCTTTCGGCAAATAAAATTTAAAATAAGTTGCCTTCAAAGAAACAAGATCAAACTCTATACGAACTATGGAAAGGTAGGAAACCATCCTACAAATACACTAAAGTGTGGGGGTGCCTAACAAAAGTTGAAGTACCTAAACCAAAACAAGTAAAGCTAGGACCTAAAACTATTGATTGCTTCTTCATAGGATATGCAAGCAATAGTAGCGCATATAGGTTTTTGGTACATAAGTCGGAAATACCCGACATAAATGAGGGAATAGTTATAGAATCCAGAAATGCTGTCTTTTTCAAATCTATATTCCCTAAGAGAGAAATGAATGATGTTAGTTCTAAGAAACGAACTCATGAAGAAAGCTCACTAGAAAAGATTGACCAAAGTGATGGGTCAATACCAGAATCAAGACGAAGAAAACGAGCAAAAATAGCAAAGTCTTTTGATCCAGACTTTGTAGTCTATTCATTAGAAGATGAACCGCAAACAATCAAGGCTGCATTGTCAAGTCCCGATACTCCTCTATGGAGAGAAGCGATTAATAGTGAAATCGAGTCAATTATGAACAATCACACTGAAGGAATAATTAGGGTTAGAAACCGATACATTCCTCCTGGTGTGTTGTCGCGGCTTTGATTGTTGCTCCTGTGTTAGATCTTCTAATTTGTGTCCCGACCTTTTTCTTCCTCTAGGTGGTCAGAGAACTGAAGAAAATAAATTTGTATCTCTCTCTCAAACATGATATTCGTGTGTGATTATGTGGGTGTGCGTATCTGTTTCTGAACAGAATCTGTGCGAAACGACCGGCGATTTCCGCCACAGCGACGGAATTGCGCAATAAATCGCGCCTCCGCCTCCACCGCCGCCTTCCTTCGCCGCCTGAATTCTCCGTTTCCGAGCTGCGATTCGATCAATTGAAAGAGGGGAAATGTAATTGGAACACTCACGACCACCGGGTAACGGATTCCGGCTGATATTAGTTCCTCAATTTCCCGAATTTCAAACGATTCGCCGGAACGAATTCATAACGAGCAGCCTACTTCAGATGTCAATTATGATTGCATCCGGGATCGGATGATCCCTTACGACCTATCAAGGCAAAGCTCGTAAGACGAGGATTCCAGAGGTTCAACTTGATCGTCGATCCGACATCGGACGCACCGGAACCCTAGAAAACTAGGGTTTTCGCTGCGAAAATCAGATTTTTGTCATCTCATTTTTCGTGCCTCCCGGACCAATTACAGTACAACAAATAGTACAATCACATAACAAATAGGTCCTATAATCAACTACTCATGGATTTTCTCACGAGAAAAACATTACAACGGGTCAAAAGGTCAAGCTCGCGGCAGCCCCCCCAAACACGAAAATTAACCCGATAACGACGGAATTGAACCCTAATCATACATCTAACAGCAACAATCAGAGCCTAAACTAGGCTCTGATACCAATTGAAGGAATAATTAGGGTTAGAAACCGATACCTTCCTCCTGGTGTGTTATCGCGACTTTGATTGTTGCTCTTGTGTTAGATCTTCTGGTCTGTGTCCCGGCCTTTTTCTTCCTCTGGGTGGTCAGAGAACTGAAGAAAATAAATTTTTATTTCTCTCTCAAACACGATATGCGTGTGTGATTATGTGGGTGTGCGTATCTGTTTCTGAACAGAATACTGATATACATAGGCTTCAAAAGCCAATATAATATTAATATATCTGTAACTCATTAATTTAATTATATTTCTAATGGGCTTCCACATAATAAGTCCATAACCTAATTAATTAATTTATTGGGCTACTAATATTTATCAATTAATTGGCCCAGCCAATTAATTCCAGATAAATAATATTATTAAATAATGTAAAAATACATTAATCCATTAATAATGAATTCTGAGAGACAATAAATTACTAGGCAACTAATTGGGCCAGATCAGGGATCCAATACAAGAAATAAAGTTGGGCCTCCAATTAATTAATTATCCATGCTCAGCCCAGAGCAAAATTAATTAATTAACACAGATTCATTCCACTAGAGAATCCATGCTGACTTACCACTTTATCCCAAATTGAGCAAGGGCTTGTATTTTAGACTTAATCAATCTCCGTATTTAAGATAGAAATATCCGTTAATTAATTAAGCTTACTGACAACTTAAATTAATTAACATCTTATATTCCTGAGTAGTACCACTCGACCTTATTAACACACCTGAACTTAATCAACCAGCCGGGTTTAGTGTGCTAATCCTTTCGAGTTCCTCAGGGGATATTATCAACCTATTTTACTAGGATACGGATGCAAGATACAGACAACCATCCTGAGCCACAAATAACTACTAACACCCAAGATACGTAGATCCGGGCGCGATGACGTTCACCATAGTAAGTCAAAGTGATAGATAGCCAAATGCACTCAGTGAAGTTTTACCAAGCTTAAGACCGAAGAAAGTCATTGAGATCTTGGTTCTCCACTAAGGTCGATTAGGAGAACACATCTCACCGTGACCGGTCAATACACCACCTTAAGTGTACCGGTAAAGACAAGCAGCCTAAGACAAGCCGCTTCTTATCTAAGCTGCATGCTTAAACCGACAACTTATCCCGAAGTTGTCTCTACCGTGATAACCGTTTATATCTTGTCAGTTCAACCAATTTGTGTTGTCTTACGTGATACCCGACACACCACACAAATCTAACTTTTATACAAGATAAAGGATAACATATGCAAATATACATATTTATCGAGATAGGAGAATAGAACAAAGGGTAAGGAAAAAACACATTGTATACAAGCATAAAAAGTGCTTCCAGTATACAAAATCCCAACAATTCTCCCACTTATACTAAAGTAAACTTTTAGTATACAATGTGTCAGTTCTACGTACAAACTAGTACCCAGCTATATCTTTGCTATCTAGGTACAAACTAGTACCCAGCTATATCTTAGCTATCTATCCTATCTATCACGACATCTTCTCCCACTTATACAAAAGTTTGTGTAGTCATAAGTGGGGGCACATCTACCATCCCTAAGCCACGAACATGCTTCTCGTAAGCCGGGCGTGGTAAGCTCTTTGTGAAAGGATTAGCTAGGTTGACTTCGGTTCCAATTTTGTCAATCACCACGTCACCTCGATTTACGAATACTCGTATAATGTGGTACTTCCGGTCTATGTGTTTAAACGCCTTGTGAGATCTAGGTTCCTTAGAATTTGTCACTGCACCCGCATTATCACAATAAATCATGATCGCCTTAGGCAAATTCTGAACAATATCAAGATCCAAGAGGAAATTCTTGAGCCAAACTGGCTCTTTCGAAGCTTCAAGCGACCCACATACTGCTTCCATGGTTGAGTCCGAAATGCATTTATGCTTAGCACTCCTCTATGAAATGGCTCCACCTCCCAAGGTAAACACATAACCCGAGGTAGACTTCTTCTCGTCTCTCGCGCTCGGAAATCCACCTCGTATAACCCAAAGACATTGCATCGCCTGACCGGTAAGCTTCTATAATCTCTAGTCCGTTTGGGGCGTACTTGAGAATATGCTTGACCATGATCCAAAGTGTTCCTTTCCGTGGTTAGGCCGATATCTTGAGACCATGCCTACAGCATATGAGATATCTTCTCTCGTACAAAGCATCGCATACATGAGGCTACCGACAACGGAAGCATATGGTACTAGCCTCATACTTTCTATCTCTTCAGGCATTTTAGGGCACTGATTCTTGGATAGAAAAATGCCATGTCTGAAAGGTACTGAACCTCTCTTGGTTTTTTGCATGCTAAAACGAGCAATAACAGAGTCAATGTAGGACGCTTGTGACAAGCTTAATATCCTTTTCTGGCGATCTCGGATAACCTTGATCCCAAAGATGTAAGCAGCTTCACCTAAGTCCTTCATTTGAAACTGCTCGGATAACCACGTCTTTACGTCTGATAACACTTCAACATTGTTGCCAAAGAGAAGGATGTCATCTACCTAAAATGCAAGAAACACCACTGATCCGTTAATACAAATACGGTTCACACACCTCTTTAGGACATGATACAAATCCATAGGATTTGACTACCTCGTCAAAATGTTGGTGCCATAACCGGAAAGCTTGCTTAAGTCCATAAATAGACTTCTTAAGCTTCCAAACTAGATGCTCTTCGCCCTCCTTCACATAACCATCTGGCTGTTTCATGTAGATGTCCCTACCTTTTTTTAAAGGTGACCGTTTAGGAATACGGTTTTGACATACATTTGCCGTGGTCTCCAGTTCATGTGATCCGCTACGTGTACGGAGAATCCGAATGGACTTGATCATTGCTACAGGCGAGAAGGTCTCTTCGTAATCAACACCTTCTTTCTGGGTAAAACCCTTCGCCACTAACCTGGCCTAAAACGCCATGATCTCTTCATTCGGTGCTCTCTCTTTCTCTTGTATACTCACTTACTACCAATAGCCTTGCAGCCCTCAGGTAGTTCAGTGATCTCGTATACATTCATATCAGTTATGGACTCAAATTTCGAGTCTATGGTGATTCTCCATGAATCTGCATCTACATCTCCCACTACTTCGTTGTAAGTCCAGGGATCCACGGTATCTTGTTCATCTGTCGGGAGATAATCAAACGTCTCCCCAGTGAACATATACCGATCAGGTGTAAATATCACCCTCCCACTACGTCGAACAAAAGTCGGGAGTTGGGTTAACAGATTGTGCAGTTACTGCTGGAGTACTATCTTGCACAACCGGTTGTTCAAGTGGAACTCGACCACCTTGTAATTCCTCAAGGATGATGTCGACTCGAGATTTATGGTTACTAATGTAATCCTCTTCTAAGAACCGAGCGTTAGGGCTAACAACGATCTTTCGTTCTTTAAGATCATAAAAGTATCCACCCTTCGTTTCCTTCGGATACCCTATGAACAACATCACTTCTGAACGTGACTCCAATTTATCGGTCTGCCTTATTTAGCACATACAGTGGATAACCCCCAGATCTTAAGTGGTGCATACCGGGTTTGTGCCGCTCCACAACTCGAAAGGGATCTTTTGTACCAACTTGGAAGGCACACGGTTCAACAAGTATGCTGCAGTCTCTAGGGTATATCTGCAAAAGGAAACTGGCAAAGTTGTATAACTCATCATCGACCGAACCATCTCTAAGAGACTTCGGTTCCTTCTCTCCGACACACCATTCTCCTTAGGCGGCTTTGCCCGGTACGATACCGATGTAATCCCACATTCTATCAAGTAGTCCTTGAACTCGTTGGACAGGTATTCCCTACCACGATCAGATCGTAGTGTTTTGATTTCTTTACCAAACTTCTTCTCCACTTCTGCATTGAATTCCTTAAAGGTTTCAAAGCAATCCGACTTGTGGCGAAGAAGGTAAACATATCCATACCTCGAGTAATCGTCAGAAAATGTGACAAAGTACTCATACCCTCCACGAGCTTGTGTAGACATAGGTCCACACAAGTCAGAATATATCAAGCTTAATGACCTCGCGTTCTCATAACCTCTTGCCTTAAAAGGCTTAGTCATCATCTATCCTTCCAAACAGGTTTCGCAAGTTGGAAATGGTTCAATCTTGGAGAGACTCCAATGATCCATATTCCACCAACCTCTAAGTCCTGTTAAGATTGATGTGACAAGTGCCACAGATAAGTTTGGTTTACCTTAGAAGACTTTTCCTCTTTTTAGGATTTGATGATGAGGAAGCAAGATTAACAAAACTACGCGGTTTACAAGTAATAGTATATAAAGATCCGTTTAATGGTCCACCATAGATAAAATCATCGTCTTTCATGATAGAAACTTCACTATCAAAACTGATTTATAACCATCCATGGTGTGTAGAGTTTTGAAACATAAATTATGTTTCACTTCTAAACTCAAAGACATATTAAACATCTTTAAGTACTAAACAGCAA